>CM074959.1:8329034-8343677 GCA_037577455.1 Pangasius macronema | reverse complement strand
TTGTTAATCCATTTATTTCTGTAAAGCTGCTTTGCGACAATGTCCATTGTTAAAAGCGCTATACAAATAAAACTTAAAATTACCCTTGACTTTTTTGACATTTTTCTTTGTTAAACAACACGTAAAAAGTTTATTAGGAGTTTTAGGTCATGTGGAGTGGCCACCATAAATATCACTGTGAAACTTGTTACTATAGAACTGACTATTAGGATGAGCACTTTAACATAAATCTTTAGTTTTTTTTGTTAGTTTGTTTGTTTTTTACTGTCAGAGTTTAAGAATTCAGTACTGTGATATAATAAGAATTACTTATATTAAATAAAGTAGCACTCATTGGTGAATCCAGACTTCTCAGTCTTGTAATGACATACCTTTTAAAAACAAAAAAATGTATAGTTATTAAAAATTATGCTTTAAGATGAAGGGTAAGGGTTAGGTCCCTGGATGACTGGTTAGGCCACAGTGCGATCACCACTGCGGCCCGGGTTTGATTCCCGGCCAGGGAACCAACTCCAGCCTGGCCAGGGAACCAACTCCAACACTGTTGTGTTCAGCAGTGTGCCCTCAGTGCCGGTCCCAAGCTTGAATAAAATTTGGGAGGGTGGAGTTTGGAAGGGCACCTGGCATGAAAACTGTGCCAAATCAAATACACAGACCGATGATCCACGATGGTGACCCCTAACAGGATCAGCCAAAAGAGGAACGACAACAACAAGATGAAGGTTAAGGGGTTAAGGAGTTCTGGAAAGTATAGAAAATACATACTGTTGTTCAACTTCATTTGCACTTTAACTTCGTCGCCAATGAATCCTGAAGTTATGAAATTTGTTCTTGAATGATTTAAAGGATTTGTTTCAGAATGAAAGTTTCAGACTTCCAGTGCAGCTTCATGATGAGACTCACTGTTGCAGCAAATTACTCAGTACAGAGCAAATCATAGAAATGAATGTCTGGGATGAACGGCGCTGAAGTGATCCAAAGTCATTTGTTTCAAAACTTATCCTTTAAGGATTAAAGTAACTATTATGATTTCCAACAGTTTAGTATAATTATATTGGATCATGCATGCTTCATAGTAGTCCCAAGTTTTAACACTGAAGCTTGGCTCCTTGCTTCGTCCATATAACTTATATACTTACACACACATATATATACATACACACACTTAACACTTAGTATTACAGGCTAGCATTTCGAGCATTTAGGCAAAATTAATTGAAAATTCAGAATAAAAAATCCTTGAACGGAAGGTAAAACCACATAGACTGTCATAACTAACAAATCCACCATTCTCAGGTTAGCCACAAGANGCTGTTCTCTGTGCACACACTCCTCAGAGTCGTTGTACTTCTTAATCTTTCTCACAGCTGCAAATATCTATATAATAACTATATGTACATATAATAACTATACATACAGGAGTATAGATGCTTGTCCTGTGCAGAAAATGACCACTCATGCCTATTTTTATCTCCTTTTTCTGAACAAACCTTTTCCAAAGAGCCATATTTTGTTCTCTGCCTTCTTTTTCCTTTTAGTATTTCACACCTTTTCAAACTCAGCTCATTTTCACCATTTTTCCACCAGACAACTGGGTATTTTTTCTACACCCCACAAAGCAGCATAACAATTAGCTTGCAGCAGTGCATGCCTCTGGTTCTGCATAAACCATTTACTGGCTTTAAAATCTAACCTAAAGGTAAGTCATGCTATTAAAACCTATATATTAGTTATGTAACCAAATATGAATACATTATGAATACATTATTCAGAATGAACAGATAGTGTTGTAAACAGCTACAAATACAAATGTGAATAGCAGGTGAACTATTTATTTGTTTGTTTGTTTATTATTATTATTATTATTATTATTATTATTATTATTTTATTATTATTATTATTATTATTATTAAGAAAG
Organism: Pangasius macronema; assembly: GCA_037577455.1. Lineage (NCBI taxonomy): Eukaryota > Metazoa > Chordata > Actinopteri > Siluriformes > Pangasiidae > Pangasius > Pangasius macronema. The sequence goes on along the minus strand of CM074959.1, from coordinate 8,341,759 downwards.
CCTGCCAAAAAGGTTAACAGAGCATCTGGTTGAGACTAGAGGTGTGCAGGACTGGGATCCTGGACATAACAAAACAGATTGGACATAAGATCTGAAGCTCATGAGACAAAGAAAGTTCACATTCATTCATTCAGCATTAATTCATTCATCCTTAGTAACTGCCTGGTCTGGGTCGCAGTGTTTTAAAATGGTAAATCTGTTAGAAAATATTTAGGTCAGGTTCAAACAAATATAATAGTAGTGCAAGGCAGATTTAAAAACAGTCCTATGCACATCACTAATTGAGAATCTACCTCAGTTTTTTTCCCAGTATTTTCAGGGACATAGTGATAGGGTTCATATTTAATGGCCTGGTTTAAGCCACACCCACTTTGGGTTTAAATCTGAATTTCGCTGAGTTGCACGCCTAATACATTCATATTTCTGTATATATTTTGTGGAGGGAGGCTGAAAGTGAAGGCAGCTGGGGTAGGCCAGTGCAGGGCCCCAGGTGACCACCCCTTTCACACGCGCCCCGTTGAGATGGCCTGGCCCAAATTTCATCTACCTCTTATCATGTCCAGGAAGCTCCTGCATGAACATTCTTTTTTTGCCTTCTTTGACATTTGACAATGGATTTATTCAGGCATAATATCACGGCTGCCATTCAAAAGCCAAAAAGCAGACAGTTGCCTGACAGAGTCCAATTGTAACACCTTGTCATCTTTTCAGCAGAAAATGAAAGAACATTGTCAAAAACATGTCAATTTTGCATTGTATTTGGATTAAGCTATTGTAATCCATGATATCACATTAACCCCGTATAAAGGCCGACCTGCACGAGGCACACCTAAGGCGAGTACCTGGAGACACACTTCGGTCCATAAGTTCTACATCTTTATTGTGCTGAGAGTGAAAACCAAACCCACACACAAAAGCATGTGACAGAGGATACTACAAAGTGAATTTATGCAGCATCTCTGAAGGCTACCGATGAGGCGCTAAAGATCTCTAATGTTGCTTATTTTGGTTAACAACACGAGGGCAGTTCTCTTGTTTTCTCTGATCAAACAGCATGCAACACAGCTCATGAATATATGCTAATGCGCTAGAAGAAAAAGGCGCCATGCTGTGTTTTTCAAATGAGACAGAGTGAAGTGGGGGAAACTTTCCACAGACTAATCCAATGTTTTAAAGAAGTAAATTAGAACACAGCACAACTCCAAGCATCAGTGATTTCACGGCTTGAACATCCTACATTCAAAGGAAACGTGCTGATCCAGTGAATATATGCTACGTGCTGACGAGAGAAGCCACTCTACAAGCTGGGGTTAGTAATGACATTCTACAGTATAGCAACCGGATGCACCAGCTGAACGCAAGTTCTATCACAGCCTAGTTTGAACGGAAATGGGCATTATGTTGAAGTTTAAGAACTAATGAAAAATGATCAGTTGCACCAAGTAACAGTTTCAATGTAGTCTTAAAGTTAAAATTAACACCGGCCCCCTAGTAAGTAAACATTCTGCTACCGTGTCCAATCCACCTCAAGGTTTGCAATGCTTTTCTGTTCACCATGGTTGTAAAGAGTGGTTATTTGACTTAGCCTTCCTGTCTGCTCAAACCAGGGTTGACAATCTCCTCGAACATCTCTCATCAACATGGGATTTCTGCCCACACAACTGCCACTCACTCAATGTTTTTTTTAGTTTTTTTGCATCATTCTTTTTTTATTCATTCTGATATTTATTGTGAACATTAATAAAAGCTTGTGACCTGTATCTGTATGATTTTATGCATTTCGCTGCCGCCACGTGATTGTAGATAACTGCACGAATGAGCAGGTGGACGGGTGTTTCTATTAAAGTGAATGTATATAGCACTGAAAACAAGGCAGCCCCTTCCCCACATCTTGACACACCTCAATCACGGACGTAGCGTTTCCTGTTTATGTTGAATCATGTTTCTAATTGGCTATTGATGGTGAAATACAACACTCTTTTTACACAGACTTTACACACTACTAGTTATGACATAGTGTCTGTGCTGCAACTGAAATTCTACACTGCACTAATTTTAAATGCTCAGCGTATGGTTTAGGTCCGACTTTATGCACTGACTTATGATTCAACTTAAGTTCAGCTGGTGCAATTGGTCCCTGGTGTCTGAGGTGATGAGATGGGTCTCCTTCTGGATGAGACTATCTCACTCCCTCTGGGCTGACAAACATCTACTCAGGAAGTTTCTCTTCCTTACTATTTGTGCTCTTTTGCTTTCTATGATGAGCGCCAACAATGTGGTCTTCAACAATCTAAGTGAGAAACGCAGGAGTGTAGCAGGCAGGTTAAGAGGGGTAAACACCACCACACACTGCCCCGGCATACTCACTAAGGGCTGCAGTGGTTGGAAGATTTGTGGTTGAAGTCACTGAAGACACTGGAAGATGTTGAGAACATAGTGAGGTGTGCTTGCTTTGCCACTGCATTCCCAGACGCATATCATAATCTCATTCAATCGACTCTTAGGTTGCATTCAATCCAGATGAATAGCAGTGAATGACAACATACATACAGTACCTGTGGCAGAAGATCAATTTAGGTAGCTTATTGCAGGTTTCCACATTTGAATAAAAGCTAGTCCTACAGACCTTTCATGTCTAACGTGCATAAAAAGCAAACGTCCTTTCCAACAGCTTTGTCCTATCTTAAAGGAAGCTGTCACGAATCATTAGAACATTTTTTACAGTATCTAAACAGCACTGAAAGCAAATAGCTAAACCTCTTCTGAAGCTACCATTGGGGACACAAGGCTGAGAGATATTGATTTCTCGAGCTCAAAACACCTTAAATATATTGAAAGAGAAGTGAAAATCTAAGTGGAAGAAGCTTTCAAGTCTGCGCTTTACCACGGTCCATTAATCATTAAAAAAGATACAATGCATCTCATCATACCATCCACATTTCAAGGACGTCTTTCAAGTCATTAAAAAAAAGTTATTTATCCTAGAGTTTCGTTATGCAAAGGTTTAAGAGCTTGTACTTTCTTGCTGAAAAATTAGTATTCTAGCACTTTAAAATCCCATTTCAGTCATTACCACGTAAAGACAAGTTCAAAAAGAGAAATATTCTAATCTACACCATGACTCCTATCACGTCATGATGACTCCAGCTGCACACTTGCCTAGGAGCATCGCCTCCTTTAGGCTACTCAGCGAAAAATTGGATTTGCACTGCAGAATAATTGCCTGGGAGACCGTTATTGCCGATGACATTATCATCTCCTAGACCTCTGCATCAATCTAACTTGTGTCTCTGAGTGAAGGATGGTGTGCACTACCATGAACCAAGAGCCATGGTGTAAAATGATAAGCTCTTTGAGTGGAAAGTAATAATATAACAAGAGGCAAAAAGAAAAAAAAACTATTTCCTGCTAGGAACCAAACTTAATAATAAGAAAAAAACTCAGTCTGTTAGTGAGCTCAATTTCTGACAGATGTCAAGGAGAAACTCACTTATGAGTCTTTGCTAGTATAATAAGGACTGCATAAGATATGTATGCAGCAGGCCTGTCAATTTCTGCTTTATTCGTGACAGGGGATTCTTAGATACAAACGAAATTATAGGTATTAAGAAATATGAGGACACCATAGCGGTCACCTAAGCCTATTCTTCTGAGCAAAAGTCCCCTCTCAAATTCTAAATTAAATATGTGTCTTTATTTGAAGATAAAATTTTCAGCTCTGGTATAGACCTAAGCCATTTTTCAGCTCCACCACTGTCAACTGGATTGTATTCATGTGTGTGGCAGCCTGCATTCATCCTTCACATGGTCAAATTTGGACACTTTCTGCTAAATAGTTCTGAATCCTACCGGCTATACTAAAATGAAATATGTTCTCTTTTGCATCTCATGCGGAAGTAGTAACGATTTAAAGTCTGCTTGCCCTCTAAAACAGTGAGAACAGTGAGAAAATAACATTTAAATATGCCATTCCAATTCCAGTGAAAGATACCCGGACTATCTCAAGATTTATAACATAACCTACTTACAGAAAAACATGACTGACCAATTATTTTAATGATTTATAAAGTTATAATGAGAAATGAGTTCTCATTTTGATTATGAGCATCATCCACAGTCTCATCACCTGAAGTACATGTCACTCAAGGCTTTTAAAGGCAAGCCTCGTTGTCATCTCTTCACTTGTCTGATCTCTGTACATGTCAATATATTTATGTTGAAATAATCACTGATTAATTCGATTCGATTGCGGATTAGGTCAGTTCCGTTTGTTTTTAATGTATTTTTCTTTGCCTCCTGTCATCAGCATAGAGTGTGCAAGTGCTCTTCTTTGCTTGGATGATGCTTTCCAGGCTGCATCACATATTGTTTAAGTCACAGATTTCAGAAAATAGAATTATTTGTCTACTTTTGTTATATATAACTAAAGGGAAAAACGCCAGTTTTCAGTGCATCTAATTTGAAAAACGGAGCCTATGCTTGGGGTTCCCCAAAGGTTTGTTGGATAGTTAAAGACACTAGCTTTCTAGAGTGTGCTACATAAGACATTATTTCCCTAAACCTTTATGTCTATCTAAGAGCTTGCACCTAGGACAAGCTTTACAGCATACACTGAATATTAACAGGTAGAAATAATTGCCTCTGTGGACTATCACTTATTATCAAATTAGGAGTGTTTTGTATAAAGTTGAATGGAGAGGTAGTTGAATATTCCATCAGGGACATTGAAATTAATGTACTTATAGTAAGGACACTCTGACAGGATACAGGAATGTCTTGTCTCTTGTTCCCATGGCTTTAAAGTGCACTCATGAAATGGAGATAATGGCATAACAGCAAAACATTCTCATCTCTGAAATCAATTCTCCAGAGTAGCTTGAAAAGACTGACATGAGGTGCCATGTTAGTAGTGCTGACTTATTACTATTGACAACTATCATTTCCTGGCCATCATCATTTGTATTGAAGAGTCTAAAACTCAGTTTGATGGTGTATTGAGATGGATTGGCATACAGCAAGCGTGTTGGAGATGGATTGATCTGCACAGGAGTAAAGCTCTGAAGTGTTTGAGCTGATGAATCTCTGGGACTGAACAGTCTCTGCACTATGGACTGTTGCACTCATATTACACCCTGCTCAACTTGTAAATGTCGCAAAGATACAGCAGTAAGAGCTGACACAAATCCATCCGCTTCCACTGTTTCACGCCTCACAGGATTAACATGAGCAGAGAACGACGTCTCCAGATGAGCTGTTATAGCTGTCATTCTTGATGTAGCTCTGCTTGGTTTCTCCACTCTGAAACTGCGGCTCTCACGCACTCGGCCCTATAGGTAGGCTCTCATGTCTGGTGTTGGTTGCTGCCACCCAGACACATTTCCTAGGCTGCATTTACATTGTGGGCCTTCGTGCACAGTTCCAATATTTTTGACACAGTCAAAGATTTTTTTTGTCCCACCTTTTCACATATATGAAAGAAGAAACATACATCTGATTATGATGTTAGCATAATTTCTCTGCCAAAATGCACTCAGCTAAAACAGTGATTCCACTATGATAAATGCATTTTGCCTTAACTTTACATGAGCCATGACTGACTGTATCTATGCTCTACCATGGCCCGAGAAATGTCCTTGTAGTCTGGTAGCATTAGTAACATAAGTCTTATTTCTAGCAGTTTCAGCAGTTTCTTATCTGCATGCTCATATACCATTAACATGAAAATCGTCTTTTAAATGTGAGTCAAATGACTAGATATCTGCTATTTTTTTTAAAGCAGCCCACGTGGCAAAAAAATTGGAATTGGTTGGCAATATAAATGCAGCCCCAGCGACCACCACATTCAGGGGGTAATGGTGGCTCTGTGGTTAAGACTTTGGGTTCATGATGGGAGTGCCGCCACCTTGAGCAGGGCACCCTCAACTGCTTAGTCGCATCCTGTCAAACTTGTAAGCTGCTTTGTAACTTACACATCAGCTAAATATATAATTGTAGCTGTTCACATTAGAGCAACTTCCAGTTTTGGTACAACTACAAAGAGTCACCCATCTAAATGTTTAACATCCTTTTACACATCTGTTTCTAAGAAGACTTTTTTGGTAAATATGTCTGCTGTCTCTTCTGTAAGGAAGCAGATTAAGGAATGAGTAGAGGGTCTGGCAATGGGCATCATTTCCTTGGTCCCTGAATTGGGTTCTGTGGGCTGGGTTCCAAAACTCTAGTGTAGAAACAGCAAGGTGGGTGCAGCTGCCAGAGCTCTGTGTGATGCCCACCAATCATCTTTCTCTCTCTTTGCTGTGACAGACCTGGATCAGTCAGCTAGTCTCTCAGCCTTCATCCACTTAATGCTGTGTGTCTCCTAACAAACCAACCCTGCCTCTGGCTGTGAAGTGTCATGGACAATGGCCAGGCCCTGCAGCCTTTTCTGTTAAGGATTGTTTACATGCCTCTCTATTATGACTTCCATTGGCATTGAGGTTGAGGCCAGAGGCAGCTAAGTCTCCTGCGAACTGCTGAACATGACATTCTCTGAGCATCTGTTCACACTTCCTCCTCTGGAGATTTCAGTCATCGTGGGTATGCCTCTGGTGCTGAAGTTCTGATGAGTACCTGTCAGAGCTCCTTTACCTCCCAACAAATGTCAAAAGATTTCTCCACTGTGTGAAAAGTTGTAGTGTGCTGTATGATAGCACACGATGCCTCTTCTACACGTCACATAACATTCTTGGCTGGTATGCCAACAAGAATATGGATGCATCTTCTCTGTTCCCTTTTCTTTTGACTTACAACAATAGTTCCAAAAGAAACACTCAAAGAAGGTGAGTTTCAGGTTAAAGAACTTAGGTTATACTCCCAGGTGAGTGTACATAATGCCCCAACCAGTGCCTCACTCACTACAATCCATAATCTGCAACAAGTTCAGCAAGTCTTCAACTTTATATTCATTTTGGTTTTATTCCCATGGCTAGGGATTGGCAGGTAAATTCACTCTAGACTCTCAGCAGGGCTGTTTAGCGGTAATGTGACGACTGTCTGAGGCACTGAAGTGTTCCAGTCCTGTCATCTGTGAACTGACGAATGTTTAGTGAATGTTTGCAGCATTTGGATCATTATATCACCACTCACCTCACATATCCATGGAGTCTATCTCAACAACAAGAGCAGACAATGCCATCCATCTCCACCACATATGATCACATTAAATTACCATTATAGGATATGGGCTCTTCCATGCCTGTCTGCTTTTCTTCTCTTATAGCATAATGACCATGAGGAAGTGTCCTCAGGCAAAGTGAACTCAGATAACTGACAAATGGGAACTAAAGGCAGTCATACAATTGTTTTCTTTTACTACAAACCAAATACTCATCACTTTGAATCAAACATTTTTAATGCGTTATATTGACCTAAGTCTTAAATCACTGTATAATTAGTGCTGGAAATAGCCACTATTAAATATCTACTATGCTGTAAGCTGCAGAAATATGGGTTTTAAGAGAGACATGATGGAAGAAGGAAAGTATGCATTGGTGGTCACCAATCCTCCTGGAAATCCACCTTAATGAGTACAATTTGAACCCTAATCTAATCATCTTCTGAATGTAATGATTAACTCAAGGTCGTGGCCTGGTTGATGAAGGAACAGGGCTGGTGACCACTGTAGCAGGGACAGCTACACTGTAGCACCACTCACATTTTCAGTTACTAAAAATCTCCAAAATAATCCCTACAACAAACCTTTGTCCATATTCAAGTAATAAAATGGGGTCCCATCTGCAAGAGTATGTGAGAGAGAGATATGACATGAGCTCTCTAGAGGTCTTTAATGCAAACATTCTACTTAACGCCTTGCTTCAAGGGAATGAGCAAACAGGCACTTAATTCAGTGAGAAAACAGAATATTTCAAATCCAATTTCAAAGAAGTGTATGAGTCCACATGAAGCAGGAAATACTTTAAGTCCTCATTTGAATTTCTCAATTAAGCTTCACTACTTTTGGCTAATAGCTTCCGTGTGGATATGAAAGACATGCTCGGAGTAACTGGTAGAAAAGGAAATAAACTGAGATAAAAGAATCAGAGCCAGAGAGAAATAAAGCACTTACTTGTGAAAGTATAGGCTGAGTTGTCCGGTGGAACAAAAACAAGATGGGAAACATGACGAGAAATGCAAAAAACAGAAAGAGAGAACACATGAGAACAGAAATAGACAAGATGGCAGAAAAGAAAGGTGAGTCCATCTGGCCACTTTAGGGTTAATCCAGCAAAACTTTTATCAGAACTACTCAAAGTCCTAAAGGAACCCAAAATGGCACAGAGGAACGACCTGATTAATCAGAGAGAAAAACGAGAGCAGGAGAATGGGAGTGAATGGAGGTTGCTACAGAAGCAAAGGGTGGCCAAGCACAGATGGAAGCGTGATATACCAAGCAGACTGGAATTACAGTCATCCTGCCTATGACTAATGGCTGGGCTAGCCATAATAACAAACTAGTGCTTTACAGTAATCATTCACTTACATATCTACCAAATGAAAAAGACAGAACTTCCCTGCTCTTTCCCTCTAGTTTGAGGATCTTCAGAAAGCAAAACAGCCAAAAAATGTTGCTGCATAAACCCTTTTCTTTGGTGATTTCATTACACAGCACTTCAGAGATTAATCAACTGAATCATATCAGTGGAGAAATTCTTTTAATAAAAGACTGCAGAGAGAGCAGTAATTATGTGCATTTTTATAAAGTCACTTAATCCCTACTAGTTTGGAAGGAAACCGAATTATCAAAGAGTCGTTGCTTCGCTATCGTCACTTTTCTCACACTCACTCATTTTTCTAATCTGCTTCTAGGCAGGCTGAGCAAAAAGATGCCTGTTATTACGTTCAGTAATTATCCAGTGAGTTGAAAAAAAGAAAAAAACCCTTAAAGATTAAAACAATGCATGGAAAGTGCTCCTTTGAAAAAAATTCAGCAGAGAAAATCCATATTTTACTTTCGAGTTCTAATTTGACATCTGTTCTGTAAGTACAATCCTGACCAATTCAGCTGAAAACACTGCTGTAGCATCAATTTACAAAATGAATGCTGTTAGTTTACCAGTGCATAAATAAGGATTTCATCATGTAAAAACCTTTCTACCTTATTTAAAACATAACTGAAAACTCATTGCTTTCACCAACTTAATCATTTATTGTACCCTATACTTTCAGCACTTTTACCGTTTCATTTATATATGCACAAACAGATGGGTGACAAATTACAGGGAAAAAACCCCAAAGTGTATTTGAAAAAGGTGTTGGTCTACCATGAGCCATTAAAACAGCTTCAGTATGTCTTGGTATGGATTCTACAAGTCTCCAGAACTGTACTGGAGAGATGAACACTATCCTTCTAAAAGATATTCCCTCAGTTGCTGTATTGTCACTCCAAAATCTGTCATACGTGTTCAACTGGGTATGAATTGTTGAAGGCCAGGCCACGTGATTAACACAATTTTCATTCTCATGAAACCATTCAGTGAGCTTCATGCCTTGTTGATGGGGCGGAGTCATCCTGGAAGAGACCACTCTCATCAGGATAGGATAGTCACATTTCCCTCTACACTACATATAACAGGGTCACTAGTTTTTCCTTTAATTTGTCACCCATCTGGTATATATACTGCATTTATTCCACTTGTACAGGTATTTGGTTTCTCTTTTGAGTGGTATAATATAATCGACTGTGATATTTATGAGCTTAGCTAAAATGATCTAATTTGCTAGCATTAGATATTAGAGTTTATTAACTCTGGAGAACTAATACACATGCCTTCCATTTATATGTTTAAATGTCAGATAATTTTGTGGCGTCTGGTTTTCAAACACATTGAGAGTGCAGAAAAAGGCAATCCCATTCAGCTAAATTAGGACTTTGTGAGCTATTCAAGTCCAGCTCTCAAAAAGACTCCGGCAGGGGTAAAACTGAAACTCGCTACACAGGAATAACTGCATGACCAGTATAATATCAAATAACGGTGGTGAGATGTTCTGGAAAAACATAATATGAATGCTAATAAAGTGCATATTTTGTTTAACAAACACAGGCTGTATTTAACATCGGAAGTGTGAATAAGTGGTGAATATCTAATATATATATATATAATATTAAGTGATCATTTTAAGAAACGTTTTGATCATTTTGAGATAATAAAGTATGATCTTGGTAAACCTTCTCATTAATAAATCTATGTGAATGGTATGCCAATTTAATACCTGCCCTTCCATTGTGATAAACTGCACATGCAATCGTTGTTGTGATATTTAGGTTTAATTAAATCACATTGTGGGGGCTAAATTATTCTATAGTATATGGCCAAAGTATGTGAACACCTGACCATCACTTTCATATGTGGGCCTTCCTCAAACTGGTGCCACAAAGTTGGAAGCACACATTTTATAGGAAGTACAATTGTACAGAATGTTCCATTCACTGGAACTAAGGGGCCCAAAACTGTTCCAGCATGTAAATGCCCCTGTGCATAAAGCGAGGTCCATGAAGACTTGGTTTGCTAAGCTTGGCATGGAAGAACTCAAGTAGCCTGCACAGAGTCCTGACTTCAACCCCACTGAACACCTTTGGAAGGAACTGGAATGCTGACTGCACCCCAGGCCTAGTCACCTGATATCAGGGCCTGACCTCACTAATGTGCTTGTGTTTGAAGGAGCACAAATCCCCATGCTCCAAAAATCTAGTGGAAAGCCTTCCCAGAATAATGGAGGTTATTATACCAGCAAAGGGGAACTAAATCTGGAATGGGATGTTCAAAAATCACATATGGGTGTGATGGTCAGGTGTCCACAAACTTCTGGCCATACAGTGCATGCATTCACACTGTCCTGTATATACCGTATGCCCCAAATCACATTCATTCAGGGGGGCAAAATGTGCAATTTTGTGCATTTGACAGGCACAGTCTTCTGTAAACAATGTTATTAAATCAGCTTGAACATTTTTTGCAGGTGACATCAAGATGCATTAAAGACATTACAACTCATCAGCTAATCAGTAGATTTCTCTCAGTTTCTCCTCAATAGATTATACTAGGAGAATATACTTAAAACATACAAATGTATTTTATCTGCACAAATACATAAAATTAAAGCTCACCTGTTTTCTGTTGATATAAAATGGCAAAGTGCCAACTAAACTCGATAGTAAAACTATTATCTTCCTAAACTGGCCATATAGTTGGGAAAAACAGACGTGATTGCCATTGCCCTAACGCTACCTTTGCTTAGAGGTGAATCTAAAGTTTTCAGTAATTCTTTGTAGACAGAGACAAAACAGATCCAAGGAGAATTTTGTAATCTAAATCTCCATATGAAGCAGGGACTGAGCCCATCAACTCAGACAACTCTCAGAATGGATGCACATGCCAGCTTTTTTGGCACTGGCAGGAACTGGAGGGGGTGAGGGGGTGGAGATGGACAGTCAGACTGCAGGGAACACTGGTGGAGCTGGAATTAGACATTAGCCAAGCAACTCCCAGGACTCTTTGGCTCACTCTTTCTTTCACTCTCTCTCTTTCTCTCTCACACACACACACACACACACACACACACACACACACACACACACACACACACACACACACACAATGGCAGCACATTTGCTAGGTGGAGGATCCTGATTATGGCGTGGCCTGCTGCTGGACTAAGGGTCGGTGAGGGAGTGTAAGCACCACAGTTATGTAGGAGAGAAAAACAGAGAGCGGTACTTACTGACAGGCAGCGTTTTCAAAGTCTCTGGGGGACAGCTTTCTCCTTCACCCTTGCCGTTGATGGCAGACATCTTGACCTCATATTCAGTCTCTGGCTTGAGCCCAACGATGGTGATGGTGCTGAGGCCTGAGGAATGACAGGTTTTCTGATAAACAGCCTGACTCTACAGCATTGGAAGAAACAAAATGCTCACTGGATATGACATGTGTGCATAAGTCTGAGGCACATCCGAAAATAATTCTCTAAAGGCTTCAAAAATAATGAACTACAACATTTCTAAGTATCAAAATAATTACTATATTGAGCATTAAACAGTAAAACAACTGAAAAAAAAATCAAATCACAATTTGCTTTCTCTCCCTCTCCCTCACCCTCTCTCTCTCTCACACACACACACACACACACACACACACACACACACACACACACACACACACACATACACAGTTTTCAAAGGAAATTAGCTTCTTGGAGAACCTGCATCAGTTCTTCTGTCTCTGCCGGTTAAACCCCAGACAGACTTCTCTATAACACTGAATTTGTTAAAAAAGAAAGTTTTGAAATCTACTTTTCTACTCACGCTCTAATGCATTAGGCCTAAAATAGGCATCTAAGAAAAGAATTGCCTTGTCTTTTTCCAAGCTTATACTGCCAGGAGCCGGTGAACCTGTGCCCAATGTAGCCTCAGATTCTTGTTCTTGGCTGAAAGGAGTGAAACCCAGTGTGGTCTTCTGCTGTTATACCTCATCCACCTCAAAGTTTGTCATGTTGTGCATTCTGAGATGCTCACCATGGTTGCAAAGAATGTTTATATAAGTTCCTGTGAGCTTGAACCAGTCTGGCCATTCTCCTCTGTCCTCTCTCACTGACAAGCTGCTTCTATACACAGAACTGCCACTGACTGGATGTTTTTTTTTATTTTTACCACCATTCTGTGTAAACATTATGACAGTTGTGCATGAAAATTC
>CM074959.1:8305984-8321484 GCA_037577455.1 Pangasius macronema | reverse complement strand
TTTCTAAGTTAGCTGTGTAGGAATTACAGGAATGTTACACAAAGCTACACTACTGCTAGTTTGATGCTAGCATAACATTAAACAAAGCCAAAGAAGTGCTGGTGGCAATTAGCATTACTGTAGAGGCAGGCAAAGAAAGACTATCCTAGTGCTATGCTATAAAAGCAGTATGAAGATATGGATTAAGTACTGTTTGAACGGGATAAGATTGGACATATTTCTGTTTAGTAATGTTGCCCGAATATGTCTGTAGTAATTATTTCAAATAATCATTTTATAGATATAAGGTGGAATTTTTCCAGACGTGTGCACATGCAGTTCATACAAATTATTGACATAATAGATTCGGATGGAACTAAAATCCCGAAGATTCTAGCACCAATTTTAACACAGATTTTAACACCAAAAAATTTTCACACATTTTAAATGTGTATATGGTATATAGAATGATGTAAAAAATGTAAATAAACTTTAAAAAGGAAGAGTAAATTGCTGATTCCCTGGACAGAATGTTTTGATACACTTTCGTTGGTGAAGGACGTCCCGAAAATAAACGAGTTTATTTTCACAAGTACTTCCTTGTGAAATCTCTAATAATAAAAGTCTGGGTTTTCCAATTTAGGTGCTGATTGGGCAAATAGGGAATTGCGGTGGCACGGAGGAGGATGAGGAGAGGCGTCATGCCTGCACTGTCCATCGCACAGAGTCTAAATAATCGTCTCAAAGCCACCCACGCCGGTTCACGGCTGACCCACTTTACAGAGTGTCAAAAATATCTGTGCTGGCGGCATCTCTGACTGTCTGCTGTTCAGCCTGGAAATTATGTCCCGCTGCGTTTATTACTCCAGAGCCTCAACCCAAAAAACTACATGCATAGCCTCTATTGCTGCAGCCAAGCCATTTCTGAGGGTAAATTACCTTCTGATTGACTGCCGTTTTGGAAATTAGCAGGAAGGATTTAGAGGTGGTTTTATGACATTAAACTACTTACTGTAAAAATACATGTCTAATGAAACAATGAAATATTTAAATTCCAGTGCCAGTTACATCACAACTGTGTTTCAGCTCTGCACAGCCTTAAACTCCTAAAATCCCCTGGAGTGTGTATATATATATATATATATATATATATATATATATATATATATATATATATATATATGTATATATATGTACTGCATATTTCAATTCTATTCTCACATACAGACCTGCTGAGATTAACAGGAACTCCTTAGAGTCGCTGCCGATCACATTGGTGGCTGTACAGTTGTAGCTCCCAAAGTCACTCTGGGATTCAGGGGTGACCTGAAAGCAAGCGAAAAAGAGAGAAAGAATGCATCATGCCACTGTGTGCTCTGACCTAGCATGACACCAACAGTTTGCTTTTTGGGTGGATGGCTTCTGGGAAGCTCATGGCCAGGGCACTTGCAGTGGCCTTTTATTCCTCGCTTGTGGCAGTCCTCTTAGTTGATAATTATTGAACGAGTCTAAGAGAAAAGGAGAGGGAGGGAGAGTGAGAGACAGATAGAGGATAGTGGTGGCACCATTAGCTTCAGCAGCCTGGGAAAGTGTGCCGCAAGCGCAGGGACTTTCTGTCACAGAGAACATTGTGAGCTCCATGAAATGGCCTGAAAACCTTACAACAGTATGCACACAATTTCTCTCTGTTCTTCTCTTTCCCTACTGCATCACTTTCCTGGAGGGACATGATAACTGCCTTTAAAAAAAAATTAAATTACATTTTGTTTAATTAATTCATTCATTCATTCATGTATTGTTTGTTTGTCTGTCTGTTTGTTCATTCAGTGAGGTTTTGTGTTGCTTCCAAGGCGAATGACAATGCTGTTTGTGCAGGCATTATTGAGAAAACAGTTTAATTAGTGTAATTAATGTAACAGGTCGCCTATGAGGGAAAACAAAACAATGAGAAAATCATGCTGTTGCAGAAACAAAATTATATATATTACTCTGCAGTGTCATTAAGTTGATCGAGTACACTACATTAAAAAAAACAGTCATTAAACTCCAACCTCCTGAGCTCGTAGACTAATAAAGGTTTTGACAGATGCATATTCCAGCTCGATTTAATATGGAAATGGACAATTTGGGGTTCTGTAATATTACATGAAAGCAATACAAATTTATCATACAAAATTATTAAAATGATAATATAGTTTATCAAATGCCTCAAGTGGTCACATGGACATGTTTACATTTATATCACGGGAACATCCATGAAGACCAATTTTTATTGGGTTAAATATATAAGATATAAGTGAATTATTGAACAAAATGAAAAAATTGCAGGTTTATCTTGTTAGCTTGTGTTTTTGCTCACTGACTTGACGGACTGAGTGACTCCCTGAGCTCCAGTGTTTAAAATTTGAGCAGGATTTGCTCAGGTCATCTGTACACTACTTTACTAAGATCCCCAATAACAAGTGCTAATTTGCATGAGCATTGGGAATCACTGCATAATTGCTCAGCTAAAATGTTTAAGATACAATTTGAATGGAAAATAAAAGTGTGTATGCTCTGTTAATAAAGTGTGAATAAAAACCTTTTTACAGGTTTCTTTTTTTAATCTGTTCCCTTTTTGCTTTATTAAAAATGCTGTTGGTATCAAAGGTGTGAACATGCAGTGATTATCGAATATGAAAAAACAACTATGCCTCTGTAATATTTAGTAGTAATTTGAAGAAATTTGGCCATTTTGAGACACTAAAGCGTATTCATGAATAGTTTTCTCATTATTAAAATCTAAGGAATGGTATAATTTTGTCTTTAACTGGCTGAAATGGCCTCCTGCCAATTTAATACCTGCTTTTCAGTTGCACTATTTGCGCCTGCTTTCACTGTGAATTTCAGTCTTAGTAAATCACATTACGAGTGCTAAGTTATAATCTATTTATATTGACAACTAATCTTTGTATTTTACACTTTTGGTAGAAATGCCCCAAACTGCATATTCATTCAACACTTCAGCAAATCAGAGGCTGGGTGTTGGTGTATACATGAAACCTCAACTAGCAATCAATTGATCAATTTTTAGCAAACTAAAAAAGAGTTTCTTCCCCATGTGCATTCCAACAAGTCCCACCTCCTGCATTACAATTTTTTGTTGTTGTTGGAATGCAGTTTACATTGTTTAGCTATGATTTTTGTGTTAATGTGAGGGACCTCTTCAATGTCAGAAATGGGGTCTGTGGACCGGCTAAACTAGCTTGTCTAGTCTTGCTTCCTAGTATTGGGAAACCTACTAGTTAAAGAGATTTATTACACTTCTTTAACTTAAATTAAATGTCCCTACTACAAGTCCGGGTTGTGACACAAGAGTATCAAAGTCTAAAAAAGTGTTAAAGACAGTTCTTTGTTAATCTGAAACAAAAATATGACTTTAAGCCCCAATATATGGTCAATGGCACAGAACACTGCTAAATAGAGAGCATGACGTTTAGTTATAGCTAGAGGTTTAGTTATGGTGTCATAACAAGCATGCCGAGGCAGTGGATGGATGGTGGACAAACCTCCAGGTAGCTGATGGTGGGTGTGCTGTAGATCTTGATGTTGGTGGTGTTCACTGCTGGCAGCTGCAATGGTAGCGCCTTGGTGACGTGGCTACGTGAACCTACTCGGTCTCGGAGTGTACACTCTAATCGTCGTAAGGGAAGGGTTGTAAACTTTGTCACTGCGCCCTGGATTTTTGGAGCATCTGTAATGAACCCCAACAGAGCATTAATCAAGAAAGTATTTGAAAACAGAGGCAGAAATGGTGCAGTCTAGATTATTGTCTGTTCTGTTAATGTTGCCAAAGGTCAGTACTGTATTGCTTTCTGAGTTGACACTTTTGCTACAGTCTGAATTTTAATCCCTCTCTCAGGCCTGGAAAATATCTTTCTGGAGTGATAACCTAACAGAGATGTCATTATATTCCAATGATTAATGGAGTACACAGAAGGCCAAAGGTAACACTCAGCATGATACTACCACCACTATGCTTCATTGCAGGGATGGTGTTGTCAGGGTGATGAGCAATGTTGGGTTTCCACCAAATGTGGTACTTTGTGCCAGGGCCAAAATGTTAAATTTTGATCTCATCAGACCAGAGAAAAATTTTCCAGATGTTTGCTGAGTTTCCAACCTGTCTTTTGGCTAACTTCAAACAGGACTTCCTATGGCTCACCAGATGTCCAGTGCTCGCCTTTGGCCTCTTGGTTCCTTTTTTGGCTAATGCTCTCCTTACCCAGTCACTGACTTTTGGTAGTTGTTCTCCTCTAGGCAGAGTTACAATTGTGCCATGTTCTTTCATTTTCTAATAATGGATTTAATATCACTCTGCACAATGTTCAAAATTTGGGATACTTTTATAACCAACGCCTGATTGATTCTTTTCCAGAACTTTGTTCCTGCCTTGTTTTGACAGCTGCTCAGTCTTCATGGGGATGTTTGTTTAAGAATTCTCTCTAACAAATTCTGGGAGCTTCAGTATAAATTTTATTTATATTGAAATCATGTGACACTTTAATTGAACTCTATTCTGTTACATGTGATGGCAGCTGATTGCACCAGATCTACAGTTATTTAGAGTTTTCATATCAATGGGGGTGAATACTTATGCAATCACAAATTTTTACTTTTGTTTTCCATTTGTAAATCCTTTTTCCCCCCACCACTTCAATATTATGAACTATATGAATGTGCAGATTCATGACATATGATCCCAATTAGGTCCATTTCAGTTCCAGGCTATAACACTATAAAATGGGCTTCAAAAAGTTTAGGGGGGGGGTGAATTCTTATGCAACATATTTTCCCATTTTATTTTTTATTTTGTGTTATATTTATATTTTGTGATTCATATACTTAAAAGCTTAAAACATTATGTTAACAATTCCGGCAAGGACGTTTTGACCCCCCGTGACCCAGAGTACAGAGAATGGATGGATGGATGGATGGATGGATGGATGGGTGGATGGATGGACGGACATTTTCACATTTTGTACTTTGTCTTTCCACAAAAGAACTTCTCATGCTGAACTGTCAGGCATTTGCCTGGCTGATTTCGACCGGTAGGTCCTCTTTTCCAGAGGTGACCCATTAACTTGAGAGATTATAATCTGACGATCCGTGGTCTCTGTCAGCACATCTCCACGGTGCTGCTGTGATAAGGCAAATTCGCCCTCCAATCTTATCGCCATCTGTGAGCTCCTCTCAGGACCACAGGCTGCAACACTGATGTTCAGCCAGCGCAAACACATCTCTTTTTAGGAGTAAAAAATAACCTTATAATTGCTCAGCCATCCAAAAGAACATAACTCACCCTACACACATCAGAAATAACTTTCTATGACATGTATTTTATCTCGATGATTTCGACCATGCTGAAAAGACTGTCAGATGATGGGTTCAGTTATACTGATTTATAACACAGCACTGTTGAATTCTCGACAGAAGGTGTCGATTACTTTTCTATAACAGCAGCTCTGACAATAGTGCCAGCTGGAATGAACATCACAGGTTTATATTAATACGCTCATTCTAATACGTTATCGTTTTCTTGGTAATATGCAGCATTTTCTTCTTTTTACAGCTACTATAATGTAAATGCTAACAGGAACTCATTTTGAGTTTGTTCTACAAAACCAATGTCTCGTTCTTAATCAATGAAAACTGTTGCCAAGTTGCTGTGTTATAAGAGGAATTAAACCCTTCAGGACCATATTACACGCTTACAGGGCAAGCATTAGATCTGGATGTACTATAATTCTTTAGGATTAGGATAATGCTTTAGGATTTACTGATGTAGTAACGCAAAAACATGCACCACCCGAGGCATGGCAGGGATTGACAGCAAGCAGCAAATCAGTGGTTTTGTCTTTTTCCGTCCTTGCTCTTAGTGAAGTGAAATGAAGTGATGTGTAGCCAAGTATGGTGATCCATACAATGAATTTGTGCTCTGGGGAGCAGTTGGGGGTTCGGTGCCTTGCTCAAGGGTCTCACCTCAGTCGTGGTATTGAGGGTGGAAGAGAGCGCTAGTCATTCAGTCCCCCACCTACAATCCCTTCTGGACCTGAGACTCGAACCCACGACCTTCAGGTTCACCTTCGTGTTACAAGACTGATTCCTCTAACCATTAGGCCATGGCTGCCCCTTAAAGCTGTAGCCTGGATAATGACTGTCCAGACCATTCAAAGGTTGTGTAGCAGCGTGAACTCATTCAGGTTCACCTGTTCGAAACAAAGCACCCTTTTCTTATCGCTAATTAGTCCAAGACACTCCAAGCACTCAGCCAAGCACCTGATTACTAGCAAGCCGTACTGCGTGGAACTGCAATTGCACATCAGTCATGCATTGTGATGTTATCTCACGACTGGAGCAGATTACTTGTTTTTCAGGTGAGGGAAATTAATCCAATCAGTCTTTCATTACACATCAGCCTTTTTTATCTCTGTGGTTCTGATTCCTGGAACCCATTTGAGAGTGCAGAGTAAGATTAAAACTACTTGATTCTGATCGACTTTTTTTTCTGTAAATCTCTTAGATGCTAATGGTGCATGTGTGCTGCTGAAGAAAATAATTTGATAAGATTAAAAGCTTTTGCATTACCACCTCATACTTTTTTTTTTTTACTGGTAGTTTGAAGTGTGTCATTTTTGATATGCCAAAGATTGTTATGCAATCGGTTATGCATGAGGTCTTCTTAGGCATACGCAGTATGGGGCAGTCGTGGCCTAATGGTCTGAGAGTCTGACTTGTAANCTGCCACCCTCAATACCACGACTGAGGTGAGACCCTTGAGCAAGGCACCGATCCCCCAACTGCTCCCCAGGCGCCGCCGCTAAAATGGCTGCCCACTGCTCCGGGTGTGTGTTCGCTACTGTGTGTGTGTACTTGGATGGGTTAAATGCAGAGCGCAAATTCCGAGTATGGGTCACGTCACTTCACTTCACTTCACTTCAACACATTTTTAAACCAAACACTTTGGAGAAATGCGTGCTGAGAAGCAGTTTAGGGTACAGCTAACAACACTGATCAATTTTTTTCATCATTTCTTAGTCACTGACACCAATATCTAAAATATCCAATGACACAAATCTTGAGTTATAATTTTATATGTCAAAAATTAAGTAGCTTTAGATATAATCATTATTAAGTAAATAACAAAATTTTACAACTCTGGACTCCCAAATAAGAGCATGTTTTTCAGACTTGGCCCAAATGCTCAGGTCTGTACCCAGGATCGATTCTGGGTTGCTTTGGAGGAGCGCATTTTTATCACAGGTTTGTTTTCTCACAAAGAAAAAATCCTTTAACACCACTGTCATTTTTGCTGTAATCAAAATCCTCACAAAATAAAAGATAATACATAAAAAAAACATCTATTTGTTAGTGTTTATTGTGACCACAGTGCTGCTGAATTCTCAATTCTGATTGGGCAGACGTTGTGACATCACACCACTGCATCGCTGATTATTTTCTTATAACAACATGACCTTTCATGTTTTATTCCTTACTTAATTGATGATTTATTTACATCATTAGTTTCTTTACATTGGCTTGACACTGATTAACAGTTCAGTTTGTTTTTAGTTCTTTTTCTTTCTTTCTTTCTTTTCTCTTTGCTCAATTTATTGACAAGTCCTTCTGTTTCTTTGGCAACCCTTGCATGCTTTTCCCCATCCTGCTGAAACTTGAAACAGGAAGAAATGCAACTCGCTGCCTGACCCCAGGAGCAAACCTGCACCCGAGTTAACCTGAAGTGAAAGGAGATAAGTTTTTATACCACAGAAAGTGGACATTTTATTTAACTTTTCAAATCTTCTATAACCAAGGATATCTGTTGTTCTGACTCTTCTGGGGACGTGTTCTGAATTCTTCTTCCAGGCATTCTAGCTTTGTCTGGTTCGTATTACATCCACTGAAAAATTGTTTCTTAGCAAGTGAAGATATCTTGAATAGAGGGAAATTATTTAATATTTCTATTCATGGCATTATTATAGAATAAAAGAATAAGTTGATTTAGGCCATTTCTAGACATATGTACTATTTTTTAGCTTAACCCTTTACTGCACATTGTTGCCATATGGCAACAATTTACAAACTACCCCCCTAATCTTTTTCTTTTTAAATTTTGAAATATATTTTTATTTCTTGAACTAATTCAAGTAATAAAAATCCATAAAAATTAAATAAATAATTCATGCAGTAGAGGGATAAATCTGTCTTATTTTGGCAGATAATTTTGCATCTAGAAATAAATGCTTGAAATAAGCAAACCTTCAAGCCTGAAATGAGTAAAAATATCCACAAAAAGCTCAATAATCTTATTTAACAAGCTAATAAAGAGAAATCTGGATTGAATTTGCCTATATTCAAGATTTTCAAAGATTTTTGAAGTGTTACGTTGTCTAGCCTTGTGCTTATCCTCATGTTTCTAAGAGTCAGAGTAACAGTGATAGCCTCAAGTCCAGACAATATGTTTATTCGGAGGTCTAGTTCGTCTTGTTTAGATATTTCGTCAATCTCGTCTCTATCTTGTTTCACTTTGTTATTGCCTAAGCTTACCTTGTGTTGTATTTGGTGGATAAAATCTAGCACACTAGCGTCCACACAGATTGTAGTCTTATATTTGTCACGTTATAGCTCATATCATTAACCCTTTACTGCACATTGTTGCCATATGGCAACAATTTACAAACTACCCCCCTAATTTTTTTTATTTTTATTTTGAAATATATTTTTATTTCTTGAACTAATTCAAGTAATAAAAATCCATAAAAAATAAATAAATAATTCATGCAGTAGAGGGTTAAAATCAAAACTGGAAAATAAGTCTATAAGTCAGTTTGTTCAACCGTCAACCTGTGAAAATAATCTAATAGTTATTTTATAATTAGGAAAGCAGAAGGTATATATCAGAAGAAACAGCTGGGTTTCTTACAGCGCACTTCCAGGTACATGCTCTGGATGTCCTGGCCGATGGAGTTGCGGGCAGTGCAGAGGTACTGGCCAGCGTCTGTGAACTGGACGTACTTCAGGGTGAGAGAGGACACACGGGCATCGCTGCGCACGATCACATTACTGTCCAGACTCTGTAACGAGAGAGAGAGCGAGCGATCATAATCAGAATCTATTCATCAAAAATTCAATACTTTTGTCCTCTTAGCAGGGCTGTCAATTTCCCAAATGTGTCTCCCTCCCCCAGTTATCACATTCAATTTATTAGTTGATAGACTCAGTGTTCAAACACATTTTAGAATGCATAAGCTTGTAATTTTATTGCACACAGACACAGCAAACACTAGCAGAAGCCACACTGTGCATTCATATCAAAAAAGCCGAAAGTTTCGCTTTCGGTAGAAAATCATGAAGAAGTACTATTATACTTCTACTACATTTACCACAAAGCTTAAGTTTATGTTTATCGCTTTTATTTATTTACATTTCATATGCTGCACTCGCACTGGGAGAGAAGTGACACAGCAAAGCGGCCCGAAGTTATTTATTTTCAACAAGAAAAATGCTGCTGATGGTGGTAATGGTCGCTCAGGGGATAAGACACTGGACTTCTCATCAGCAGGTCATGAGGTCAAATCCCAGCACTGCCAAGCTTCTACTGCTGAGCTCTCAACCCTCAACAGCTCAGTTGTATAAAACCAGATAAACACAAGTCTGGATAAGAGCATCTGCGATAAATGTACATTTAAAGCGAGCAATATGAGCAGCACAAGCAGCACAAAAAAATTAACTGAGTTTATTCAAATGAAGTGCAGAGATTTCAAGATTATTAATAGGAGGGAAGGACAGTCATCCGTTTTCCCAAGTGTTTGATAAATCTGAACAGAACGGCAGCAATTTTTTTTTCCTGATACACACACGCACACACACACACACACACACACACACACACACACACACACACACACACACATATATACAGCTGTGATCACAAAGATGCACAAGCACTTCCTTCAGAATGTTAGTTTTAGGTGGAAGACATCTATAAGGTTTGTGGTTAAAAAAGTTTTGTAGCTAGCTATGTACTTTGTGCGCTATCAGGGAAACCATGGCACCTGACACTAACTCAAGAGCGGACCAATCTAGGGTTAATGTGTGGGATCCATGTAAAAATACACCATATGGCTAAAGGTTTGTAGACTCCTGACCATCAGAAGAGTGGAGGTTATTATAACAGCAATGGGGGACTAAATCTGGAAAGGGATGTTCAACAAGCACGTATGGGAGTGATGGTCAGGTGTCTACAATCTTTTGGATGTATAGTGTATCTCATCAGCTTTTAGCTCATAGTGAGGTGGAATCTCAAATGGCTTTCTATTTACTCTCTCTCTCTCTCGCGCTCTCTCTCTCTCAGATTTTACATTAGAAACCTGATGTATAACAGAAAAAAAATGCAAAAATAAAGTATATCTGAATTAAATGACATGCATTCATTAACCCTTTACTGCACATTGTTGCCATATGGCAACAATTTACAAACTACCTCCCTAATTTTTTTTTATTTTTAATTTTGAAATATATTTTTATTTCTTGAACTAATTCAAGTAATAAAAATCCATAAAAAAAATAAATAAATAATTCATGCAGTAGAGAGTTAAGACTTGTTTTTCATCCATTTCACCTATATCACATGGCAAAAGAAATGAAATTTTTTTTAAAAAATATGTTTTTAGGGACTTAGCATCTTAAAAAGTGCATCTTAAACATTTATATGTAGATTATTATTTTTTTTTTGAGAATATGTGTATTTTTGAGACAGTGAAATTAGTTCTGTCAGTCCTACTTTCTAGAAAGAATTATGGCGCTTTAAAAAAAAAAAGTAAAAGATAAACAAGAACTCTGGCCTGAAGACAAAACAAGCTGAAATCTGTTAAAAGACATGTGTTGGTACAGCTCTGGAGTGACTGCAGCATTTCTCTCGAAGCTCTCCCAGGGGTGTATTGGGATGCATTCAAACAGGAATCAGTAATGAAGTGGACCACACAGCAGAAGCCACATGGCTGAACACACACGCACACGCAAACACACATTCGTATACACGCACTCACCTTCACGGCATTAAGCTTTCACACGGGTGCTAATATCTAGTTCTAGGAGACTCTCTAAAAGCCCACATACACACACCCACACTGCATTAAATCTGCAGACCCGTGGCTATAGCAGCAAAACCTTCAAAGAGCTTTGGACCACATGGTGAGCTAGAGTGTATCTGTATTCTGAACAACAGTGGAGAGCCATTTAAGAAACATTAGCGATGAGACAAAAAAAAAATCATATCAGGATACTCAAAGACATTTTCATTATACATAATGTGTATTATGATATTTAGGTTTGCTAACAAACTGCCAGTGAAAGCTGTAATGACAAAAATGATACAACTGATACACCAGAAAGAAATAAAACACATCAATTCATAGGAAAATATTCAATGATGGAGTGATGTGATGCAGCATGACACAAATCAGAGTTACTCCTACCAGCCTAAAGTTCATTATCTTCCAATAGCAGCACATCCTGAGTGTTCCTGTTACACCTCAGCAATTCGCCAAGACTGTGGGATATGTTAACAAACACCATGCTGTACTTTTATCTGTTTATAGTTACATTTAATGTTGTAAAAATGTCCATGAAACAAGTCAGTTCCTGCTATCCCTTATGTTAGATATAAACGGTTGTTTCTTATCCTTCCCTGTTTTAGCTCTCTCATGTAGTTAAGAGGATAAAAATACAGCTTCCTGTTACCAAGAAGCCACAAAAGACATGCCTGTGGCAGAAAGCTTAAAGGAACAGCTTTACATCAACGTGCTGACACTGGAAACTCCTTCAAAACAATGATAAAGGAATGTATCGTTAACCGAAAACTTCACCAGTTGCACACATTTTTAAAATCGGTTAAATAAATAAATAAATAATAAAAAAAAACCCTGTTGCTTGGTTGATATTGATGGCCCGGTTTGGCTTCATTATCCTTTTAGATAGACGTGTCAATGCAAATCAATAAAAACTTCTTCTGAGTGATCACCTGTTTCCTCTGATGAAACATTTCCATTATGGGAGTGGTCTCTTGGGAGTGGGAGTGACTCCACCCCTAGCCACAGGACACAAGGGCTCGCTGAATGGTTTGATGAAGATGAAAAATTATGCAAATCATATGCTACGCCCTTTGTAGTCAGCAGATCGCAACCAGCTGATTGCCTTCGGGAGATTTTGGAGTTAGGTGACAGACAGCACTTTCCATCACCATCATTAAAGCACCAAGTGAGGGAATATCTTTGGAAGCTCGTTGTTCATACCTCCAGTACAGTTCCAGAGACTAGACCCTGTTTTGGTAGGTTGTGGTGGCCATATTCCATGTTGGTTTTCCCTTTAATTTGTCATATGTCTATATATCACACTGTACTTTTAATTATTTACATTTTTAGTGATAGAGACTAAGGCTTTGGACAAATGGAAAGGTCGTAAATATTGAACTGTAATATATACATACACACACACACACACACACACACACACACACACACACACACACACACATAAATACATATACAGTGCCGTGCAGAAGTCTTCGGCACCCTATATTTTATTATAGATTTTTATTTTATATTTCTACATTACTGATTCAGTACCAAAATTTTTAGATTTCCAAACATTCATTTTCCAGCACAAAATTAAATGTTACAGAAAAAATTTGTATGTCAGTAAAGAAAGCAGTATATTACATACGAAAGCAGTATATTACAACACTTTTCAAAAAAAAAAAAAAACATGATGAAGGCTGCTGGGTTTTGCTGCAAAAATAAGAAGCGCGTCAGTCAAAGTCTCCAGAAGAACTGTGTCTGGTTCTGCGAGATGCTCAGTAACACTTACAGCTCATTTCCTTATGAAACTGCACAAATATGAAAAAAAAAAGGGTTTATCGTTATTTTTGTCCTGGGTCATAAATTTCAAGATGCTTATCACCAGCTCTACTAAAAGACAATAATGTCAAGTCAGAAAGGAACTGCGGTCCACTTTTTAAACAGCATCGGCGATTAAAGCAAGACAACCATCAGTGTTGGATCAGCATCATGTATCAATGTGTCAATCTCCAGTGTTACATTTGAGTTGCCATGGAAAGGAGGCCTGCTATGGATTGAGGCGTGAAATGGGCCTGCTGCAGGCTATAGGGCAGAGAATACAGCATGTTCCACCAAATGATGAGTGAGTAAGCTGCTCATTAACGCTCACCAGCTACATCAGTTCAATACTGGTTGGTGAATACTGTAAAACTAGCTTCTCCACTGCCTCCTTGCTGTGAAGTGCTGCTTCACACTGAGCTCTAAAGCCACGAATTACAACTCTCATACGTGCATCTTAATATTCAAGACATTTCAGAGGAAATTTTCAGATGAATGTCTCTCGCAGTACATCATATACATGGAAATTAATTGACTAAATGCATCTGAGCCGTGCGACATGGCCTATGCTAATTAGCCGATGCAGCCTTTTATTAGTCGATGCAGATTTATTAGTCATGCCAGATGACACCCTATTACTCAACTAATAAACACGAGCTTCTCCTGCATCTCCTTGTTTAAACTATCGGCCATGCACGTCACGTGCGGTCGCACCCTGCGCAATCAGTTACAGAACATTTGCTGTGAAAAAGTGGTGTTTGTGAAAATAAAATAGGAAAAAAAAAGAAGCCATTGAATAAATTGAGCAGGCTTAAAGCAAAGCTCATGAGAGACATTTCTCACAAGAGACGTTTCTTCCAACCAAAGTGAGTCGATTTCAGCAGCGCTAATTCTTCCCTGCCTCTGTGGACAAATCACACAGGACTACTTCGAGTGCCAAGTGTGTATTTCCTATTTCAAGCCATTGTGTCACTAGTTTAGAGGACTGTTTTAATTATCCACCAAGCAAGCAAAGTGACAAGCCCCTGTGCGAATCATCGCCGCTGGCTTTTTCCTTTTGATCGAAGGCACAGATTGAGCGTTGGGATTAGAAGAAGAACGCCAGAATGAGACATTTCTGAAATTTGCAGTGGCACTTCATTTATAAAGTGCCTGCTCAATAGTCAGTGAGAAATCTGACTGCCGAGCAGGATGGGAGTGAACGTCGCTCGGAAATTCAATCAATTCCCAGACTTGATTTAAGGCGCCATGGCTTAGTCACGATCGAAAGGATAGGTCGTAAATTTCATCCGGTTGGTGCCGTGCCTTCAGAAACTTGTTAGCATGCAGTGTCACCTTCTTTCGCATAGTAATAAGCAGTAAGCTGCATGTGCAAGGCCTTGTTACATGTTTTGAGCTGGCGAGATCATTACAGCGATGTTTTTCCCTTCGCACTGCCTGAGGTGTTACTGTGAGCGATTAGGTTGACCTTGGATAGAGCTGCAGAATCAGCCGGCGCCTCTGCTATCTCATCTGTTGTGAAATTTTGCAGAGAAAAAAACACCAGAATAAAAGAGAGCGGTGAAAAAGAAGCTCAAGTCGGCAGCGGATCGCAATCACCAGCCTGTGTGCATCTCATTATCTGCTCCAATAGAGAACGCAGAAAGCATCATTTTGCTCAGGCACTTACTCATAAATGTGCAGCTAGACAGTGTGCTGCGATAGGGAATAAAAACAGCCCTCGTTCTCAAGGTCTTCATGCGGCAGAAAAAAACAAACACTTCTCTTTTTTTTCCCCAGGAGAAGGGATGATTGGTGCATGTGATGTTACTCATACTGCATGGAAACTAAAGTGGAAAAAGTCAAAATGGACTCATGCAGCCACCGACTGAGCATGATGCGTCTAACAACGTGTCCCGCACTTCAGCAGGGGCTGATGCACATCTCAAACTAACAGAGAAAACGAAAAAGCCCTCAAGCACAGACAGCCATGCACACGAGCATCCACACCTAACACGCAATGATTGAACTTCCATCAGTGTGAGATGACAAAGCAAAGGTCTCTATAAAAAATCACTAGCAATAGTAGGGCTACATGATCTGAACAAAAATAGCCAAATTTATTAATAGCCAAACTTATCAAAACACACAAACATATCTGGAACATTTTAGATTCACCCAGTACACACTAAAATTGTGATTTAATAGATTTAATCCTGTGATATTAGTATTAAAAATACCAACACTGTGATAAAATAATTGCACCACTGACTGGTCAGACGGCAAATCACAGGTTTTTATTAACGTACTTATTCTAGTATGTTATCGCTTCTATAGTAACAACTCAGTCATAGCGATCTGTATGGTGGACCCTTGACTTAATCTATGATTGATACAGTAACAATCATAGAAGTTACGGTGAAGTTTTCTGCAAGTTTTTTTTTAAAAAGCATTTATGGAAGTAGTCTCCAGTGTCAGCACTTTGTAACTTCAAGAGAGAGAAGACAGTGGAAGTGGAAGTGACTTTTGGGGCCAAGTACAGTGACCCATACTTGGAATTTGTGCTCTGCATTTAACCCATCCAAGTGCACACACACAGTAGTGAAC
>CM074959.1:8288856-8305979 GCA_037577455.1 Pangasius macronema | reverse complement strand
GGTTACAAGTCCGACTCTCAGACCATTAGGCCACGACTGCCCCCATATGACATTAACGTTCCACAACATTAAACATAAATGCAAACGGATGAAAAGTATGAGATACTATTCAATAAAAACATAAAGACATTGTAATTGGAAAATTGCTATGGCACAGCAGGAATAAAGCATTTTGGGGTGGTAACAGTAACTCATCACACCACTGGGTAGTTGGTTCCGTTCCAGTAGCAGCATGCTACCAAATGCTCTATTCCTTAATTAACACCTGAACTTCGGTCATGCTAAATTGCACACAATATCTGGTCCCAAAGTGACTTCAGGCTGCATTATTTCACAGTGCAGGTGCTAAATTAATCCATCTGCATTGATTTTGCACTGTATTTATTTTTTATTTTTTGGTATAAACAGCCCAGATTGCATATTCATTAAGGCAAACGTGCAAAATGGGCAAGATGTTTTATTTCGCTCATATGAAACACACAAGCCACTGTTAGAATATCAGCATTTTTTTTTTTTAACACAAATAAACCTCATAAAATCAGGACTAAATGTGTGTTGCAAATTTATCAACTAATCCTGCCATATAGTAGACATTGAGCAGATAAGTGTAGGACCACCAGGACCTCCGGTTTGATTATTTGGAGGTAATTTGTTTGCGTGATGCATTTTAATTTAAGTGTATCATCTGGATCAGTGTTGCCAAGTTTCACTGCTGGGTTTAAAAAAATCCACCAGCCTGGTCAGAAAATGACACGGATGAAGGCTAGATAACGACTAACCCACTGTAGCCTCTAACTCTACACCTGCATCGTGAACTAATAAGGCAATAAAGTGGAGTACAAGTTTAGCACAATGTTTAAAATCCCCAGCAACACTGTAGCACATGATACATTACACTCATAGCAGCACTACACAGTAGGGGCTTTAAGCAATGATGGCTGTAGGGAAAACTATGGTGATCAGAACTAAATCTGTGGCTATGGCATAGCCATGGTAACCAAAATCGCTAAGCAAAACACAGCTCTAACGCTATGGTGGGAAAAAAAAAAGTCATTTAAAAAAAGCAAGAGAAGATATGCTTTCTGCATTAAAAGATAAGCTCATTGCAGCGGAAGAGTTTCTACAGTTGTATGATGCCAACAGGTCTGTTAACTTAGATTGTTGGATTTGCGGATTAAATGGATTCAATTATAAGCATCTTTGACTAAATTGCTCTGAAAGTTTTAAAGGAACAGCCATTATCTAGCGTAAATATAATTCTAATTCAACAGACTTTAATAATGTGAAATTACCATAGCGAAACCTCACATTTTGGTGAGTACATCATTCTTTTTCTTTTTTTTTTTTTGCCGTAGTGGAACCGCAGGCTACGGTGGCAGGAAGTGGCGAGTCAAGTTTTCCATACAGCTCAGTTTTTCTTCTGCTCACCGTATCTGTCCCTGTCGCCATCATTGTATATAGTCCCTACTGAAAATAGTCCACAATCCGAATAACATCTGGTCACTAGTGGTTCTGCGGTGGTTCTTTTCCACTGATGGGCTACAGTTAGCTAACCTACATACTATATGGTGAGTGAACCTGATAAAATACAAGATGTCCCAAAAATCTCCATACATAGGAGAAATTTATATGTCATATTTATAAAAGAACGCCCTTGACAAAAAAAAAGAGAAGAACATATTGAAATCATGGCTGGAATCATGTTGCAAGATTGCAATGGACTTTAACAGGAAGCATGGCAAGCACATCATACATGTCACTCTTGCCAAGCTTAATAAAAAATTCAAAAGACTGGAAGTGTTGCAGACCAACCGAGAAGTGGACGTCTATAAACATCCACTGACGAAGGCACAACCGACGTGGTGCTTGATTACACAGTCCTCTATGTATGGAGACTTTTGAGACACCCTGTAGATACACTGTGAAGACGACGGGTTCCCTTTTTGAGTCTGGTTCCTAAAGGGTTTCTTCCTCATATCATGTCAAGCAGTTTTTCCTCACCACTGTCGCTTCTGGTTGCACATTAGGGATCTAAGCCTATATATATGAACCTATGTACAGCTCTTTTGTGACAAAGTCTCTTGTTAAGAGTGCTACACAGACAAAACTGGCATCTCAGAACTGACTATATGCATGCCTGAGATAACATCTGTTCACAATGTTCCTTAAAATAGCTATGAAGAACTTTATACGGGTATAAAATTCCCACATTATAGGGGCCATGATACTGCAGATGGAGGCATGCAGTAATGCGTGGGCAGTGGCATAATTGCAGGCTTTCATCTTGTGCACAACGTGTGCTGATACCTTCCCACACCTTCCATATGCATCTGAATCACTCATTATCAGCTGTGCAGAAAACACATGAATATTTACAACTAAACCATTAAGCAAGTAAACAGGAGCATCTAAATGGGCTTTTCCCACAAGCAGAGTGGTGTTCATAATTTACACGCTCTCATAATTTTTCCATAGTGTATTTAGCATGGGTTAAGTGTAGTTAATGTGGGATTTATTTGTGCGCTAAGGTCATGCTCACTTCTACAGAGCAGGTTATGGGAGTGCTAATGTTCGTTTTTTTTTTCTTCGAAAGAACAAGAAAGACAAAAATGACCTGCACACAATTTTCTCCTAATCCCAAATGTGGTCAATCAGCTTGGTGTCATACATTTTGCACTGGAGCTACGAGGCTAATGTTGCTAACATGTAAGGGAAGCTAATGGCTACCAGTTTAGCATGACGCTAAGTCTAAATCATCACACGCTCATCCCAAATCACACTCAGTACTTCTCACATGACATGATACAGTGTTGTCTATAAAAATGGACAAAATGACATCGGAGATAAAGAAAAAAAGAAAAAACAAACAGCCGTAACACCCCCCAACACAGTCGTAGCGCTATCTTGAATGCTGATCATATTTTTCTTTCGCACATACAGCATCAGACTCAGGTAGGAGGCATATATAATAATATATGAGGGTAAGTCCAATTAAAACCTCAAAAGTGCCAGATTTTACTCTCTTTTAGGTCCAAATAAAACGCTTTTGTAAAAATAGGGAACTCTCGAAACACATTTAACTACATAATTCGAGACTTACTAATGTGAACCTTTATTGAGCGACTTTAAATTGTATAATTATCAACAAGTTACTGCAATTTTTAATATGGATTACTCTGTCATGATTAAATCGCTAATTGATTTCAAATCCACACACAAATATAATGGAAATTCTGTGAAACTTGGATGATTCCTATTAATGACTTGAACAAAAACGATCCAAAACAAATCCAGAAATGAAGACAAACGAGACTAGACCTTCAAATACAATGGTACCCTATAAAAGGCCGAAGAGTTAGTGTGTGTTTATGGCAGCCGATGTCTAGACTTAAGTGCTCTTTTACTGATCAATTAACGTCAGACACCAAATACGTCGTGACTGATTTCACAGCATTTGTGTAAGGGCAACAATGTGTAAATTATTCACTTTGGCTTGAACTGTTCCTTTAAGTTTCATGAACAACAATTCGCTGAGTGAAGAAGAAGAAAAAAAGGCAGTTCTCATAGAGAGAAAGATTGCAAAGTTGCTGAAAATGGTTCTTGTGGTTTAGAAAAGCTCTGATAGCATATTCATGACTTCTATACACAGAAGCTATCAGAGAAAATAATAAGGCATATAAGAAATAAATGAAACAGAACCCCTTTTGGAAAAGGAGGGCTACTTCATTAACCCTGTGTGTGTGTGTGTGTGTGTGTGTGTGTGTGNCTAATGCTCTGCTCATGTAGTAATGGGGCTTTCTAGCATTAGTGCCTAACCGGGCTACATGTTCAATAGCTGTACCTTGTGTTTCTCAGGTCGAGTCCAAGAAGCCTGCAGAGGACAAACATAGAATGAAAGAGAAAAGGGAACAACAAAAATGGCAAAGAAAGCCTTAAAAATAATGTATCTGCTACAGGTTTTAAAGATAAACCACTTGTAGCTTTTGTGCAGTTGAGTGGAATGAAACAATAATATAGAACACTAGCAAAGGAAAACAGCACCAAGTTCTCATTATATTGTTCAAATATTAAACGTTATTTCATTAAACCACGCAAGGCGACATGCTTTATCCGTTCTGTTTGTTTAGAGCTAGAAAAAGGCCTTTTAAAAGGTTCAACAGAACGTCGAATCTAAACAAATTGATGATAGTTTAGGGAATCTCTGATAGATTCGAACTACTGGGATGGTTATCGAGTTATACGACGTAACTGTCTGCTTTAAAATGGACAAAAATAAAGTATTTTAAACCTTAATAACCTATTGCCTGACTTCGAAGCAGAGCAACATAACATCTTTCTCTGATTGCTGCTGCTGTCACCACAGAGCACATGCATGGGTAGTTTATATAATTTTATTTAAAACTTACAATGAGCTTAGTTATAGCTTATAGCTTATGTTATAACTCATAAGCGCTCCTGATCTTTGTAATGGGTAATAATGCAAAAACAAACATACAAAAACAAAAACACGACTAAACATTAGCGATTGCAGCTATAGCCGTCTTGTAACCAGCCTACAGTAATTTTTTGCGAAGTAACGCTGTAACAAGCGTTACATACGTCTGGCCACACCCCCTTCTTCCCCCACAAAAGCCGACCCAACTCTCCACATCTTGCATACTATCATGTCTTTGATGATGTCCTTGTGCTGTGCATATGCAGCAGGATTTGACTTAGGATAATAAATGATCTTCTCAAAGCAAGAAGCACAACCTGTATTTTCACACTAAGTATTAGAAAACCTTCCAAATTTGTCAGACAAATTTTAATTACAAGAAGTCCTTATACTAGAGGTCCTAGAGCTTTGTGGAGCTAGATAGAGACCTCTGTAAAACCTTTTGATTAGACTCCTCCCAGAGCAGCTTGACTGTATTAAGGTCAGAAGACTGGACAGGATGTTCTAGACAACCATGAATTCCTCCTGTTTAAATATCTAATATCTCATTTCTGGCATGTGTGGGTTGAAAATGAAATGTTACTTGAAAGTTACCAAACTTTTTAAGGAGCGGTGTGCAGGATGAGTCAGCAAACTCCCTAAATACCGCAGATGTGATGGGTCCACTCAATCATTAACCATTAACCAAATTATTTATGGAAGTGAGACTTTCCAATGCTGCAACTGGCTCTGTATGACTTGGTCAATAACAACTCTATCATTTGGATTCCTGAGATGATGCAGAATCTGAGCGACACGTTCGCATTGCCAGAAAGCATTAGCGAGCGCCTTATCTGGATTCATTTCTCTACGTGACTGCAAAGGGATCAGATTTCATTGGAAGGACTGCCATGATGAGTAGGTTTCCCAGGAGCCTTTTATACCTGAGTCACATTCATTAAGCCAAAATCAATCAAGAGTCTTTGCGCTCCATGTTTTATCACACAGCTCACAATGGAGTTTCTTTCTTTTTTTTTTTGCAGATTTTATCTACGCCACTAATAAATTAAAAGACATGAATAGAAAATGAATACATATGTCAAGATTCTCTTGTGACTCCTGACATGCTGACAACAAGCCAGCGAAGCTCACATTTTTTTTTTTCCTACTGCATAAAGCAATGCTCTATTGTGAATGTCCTTTCATCCAGTCATCCAGTGATTTGGCACAGAGCTAAAAGGAGAATAAAGGCCCAGCACTGGGAAGCAGGGTTGCAAATGGAACCTGGCGTGAAGGCAAAAAAGCAGTGATAACTCATTCTCTGAGGGAATTATTCATACAAGTATCAACTGGCCTACCAAAGTCTTTGAAAACGCATTTAGTTAATTGGAACAGACTTTAGGAGGCTTGTCTGGAGCACTTTTATCCTTAATGGAGTTACACAACATCTAACAGATAAGACATTCTGCTGGATTAGGACTGGAGCATGACAAAGACTGAATGCTCACACTCGACAGATAGAAAGAGCATAAAAAGTTGAGCGTGTGCTTTATTAGACTGACTTGTAATAACGATTTCCAAGTGATTTCATTATCTCTTCTTCACCAGTCTGCCATCGGGTCATCAGGGCTAAACCCTTGTGTTCTGTCCTGACACTCATTTCATCTCTCTTTCTCTACGCTAAACATATTCACAATCACACAGCCGTCTTTTCCTGACCTCTCCGACACACGCTGGGTATTAACACACCCACTCCGCCACTGGCCCTGCATACAGCATCGAGTGTAGTCACCTGGACTCTTGTCTACTCCGAAAACTCTTCGGAAAAATTGGGTTTTTACAAGTGCTCTTAATGGTGATTGTGAATGGGATTATGCAAAAAGCTGATTATCACCTTTGCAGTTCCAGCAAGCTTTCATTCAGCATTGATATTCATACCTGACCTCCCATTAAGTAAGGCTAATAAGGGATTAGGGTCTTACAAGACAAGCACTGCTCTAGACTGAGGGCGAGCACAAGAGCTGAGACTCCTAAAATGCTGCACTCATGGCTGAATCATGCTGGAGAGATGAAGATAGAGGACTGTACTACTGTCCAGTCATATGCATGTACCTGGTTTTTGTTATCATCTGCATTGTAACTATATACACTGTATTTTCTGGACAATAAATTGATTTAAAGTGTAAAAAAAAACTATCTAAAATCTGTCTGCTTAAAGAAAAAAAAACAGGAAACATATCGTTAGCCTCATAGCATAATTGCCCAAGTCATATTTGGTCAAAAATGACTTAGGCAATTATGATATGAGGCTAACGATATTTATACCAGCTTTGTTGAATTCTCATATATGATAGGTCAGAAGGTGTTGACAATAGTTTTGTTTCTATAGTAAAGGGACTTGTGCTGGTGGTATGGTGAATGCTTCACAAACAAAGTTTTAAAAATGTGTATACTTTGCGATCTAGTGATGTTTTCTGTGAGGAGACACTTATTTAACATTGTCAGAAGGAGTCTCCAGTGTCAGGGTTTTGCGCCGGTCTAGAGCGAAAGCTGTAACGTTAAGGTTTTCGACCACTTTCTCAGTAACATGTCAAGCGGTGCTTTTAGTCTTATTAACTTCAAGAGAGAAAAAAGAAGAAAGTGAGAGTACAAGTGTTTATAGCTGTTATAGCATAAGCGATAACAGGAACTAGCTTGTTTTAATGGACATATTAAATGTAAATATAAATGGATAAAAAATATCAGGCTGTATCACACCACCCAGTTGTTGATTACTTTCCTATAACAGCATTCCCCCTCATATTTTATTCCTTACATATCTCAGTTTAATATACAAGTTGCATTAGCTTGTTAAATTCCCAGGACACATCAGTTCTATTTGTTTCTCACAACTAGGCACATTTCCTTTTAATTTCTCTTTACTTTTTGTAGTTACTGGATATACTTCAAGAAGAATCAGGTAATAATAATCTGGGACTTTTAACCTTACATAGCACTTTAGAGATCCGTTTTTGTTGGAGTCTAGTTTTTGTCCCTTTAGTGTTGCTGTATATGACAAAATTTTCCTAAGCTGAAGTGCAGCTTTGCTACAGTCCTGCTTTTAATCCATCTGCCAGGCTTGGAAAATATCTGTAAGTCCATCCTTATGGAGAAATCATTATAAAGGAATGTTTAAAGCCAAGACCTTGTAATTCATTTTATAAGTAGCTTTTATTAGTCTGTTACAACGATGCTACTTCCCTTTATGCTAGCAATGAACAGTAATTAAAGTATTAAATAAACTGCTGTTACACCAAAAGCTTGTTATCGCTGTAGATCAATGACACATACTCATAAACTTCTGAAGTGTTTCCCTTTACTGATCATATTCCACTGACATCATCCTTACAAAAAAAAAAGTAAATAAATAAAAAAAATAAAATAAATAAAAAAATTATTTAGCTACAGCGATAACAGGCTCTTGCTGTAACAGCAGTTTATTTAGTACCTTACTTGTTTAATATTAGATAACTGTAGCTTTTCTGTTTAATCAATTTTTTTTCAATACTTCAGACTAGCGCATCAGTAAGATGACTGTGTGATGCTATACCACATGGTCTGTGTATTAGCAACACAGCTAACAATGTGTGTGACTTTAGCTGTAACTCCTGATGTATTTAACACCTTATTTTATTTAAAAACAGATAACTACCAAGTTAGCTAGCTAGCAGCTTTTGTTTTCCTATCTTCAGTGTAAATTCAGGCAGCTAGCTTGCTAGATACGGTATGTTTAATCCCCTGTGCTATGCTAACTTGCTTAATAGCGAGCTAAAACTAGATTTCTAGCTTTAGTGAATATTTTTTTAAGATTAAATATTAGTCTTTCCATATGGTGTGATGTTACATGCCCTTTGTATTAGCAACATAGCTAACACTGTGTGATTTTTAACTGTAACCCCTGAGGTAAAATACCTACAACTGGGCTATCACAATTAGGCTAATGTAAAAATTATGACAGGTACATGATTTTACTGTGCATACGTTAAAAAAAAAAAAAAAATTCCATTATCGAACCTGGCTCTATTTCTGTTTCAGAGCTTATGTAATAATCATAGACAGGCATCATCTCTGCTTTCGGGCAGAACATAACGTAATACAAAAGCAGACGCCCTTTCATTATTTATGTGGTTTGTCTTTTTGGATTAAGTGCTTCTGCCAGGCTGAAATACACACTGAGAACACTGAGTTCTTCACAGCATTACTGCGCTTTTCTTACATTTTTTTCCAAAAATGTTATGGTGATGAATCCTAAGCATGGGAAAAACATATCGGAGATTAGATTGTGATTGGTAGGTGAGCTGTAGCCACTAATAAAATGTGCTTGTCTGTATCAGTGTTCTTGTCTATATCATTAAAGGCTATTCATATTCAAATAACAGCGGATATAACAATTTACATGATTTATTCAAACAGCACGAAACAATGGCTCATAAACAGAAAATCAGAAACGCTTTAAACCTGGCTATTGTTATTGAAAGCGCAGTGCTGCGTAACGCTGTGTGAGCATCACTCACGTTTTAAAACGGTTCCGTGAATGGGAAAACAAGAGCAGACTTAATTCCTGGATAGAGGAGTCTGGCAGGAGATCTGTGTAAATGTTCAAAACAAGATTATCTTCTTAAGATAGCATGACATGACGGTTTAGCTGCATTGCCTTTTTTTTTTTTACTCAGGTTTTCGGAGAGAAAAAAAATCAGGCACGTTGAATAGATGAGATGAATACTCTTTCTTGTGATTTTATTCAGGCATTCTCATAAGAGAACCATCTTGCGTGTATAAAACGCTGTATCTAGCAGCCATTGTGAGTTTCAAAGAAACAGTGACAATATAGCTGGAACTGAATTCACTTTCTTTTGGCTAGATTTCCACGCTAGCTCTGGGAAAAAAATATTTACGAAATCCAGCATGCAATGAGGTGGAATATTGTAACACAAATATCACCTCTTCTAGACATAAACATGAGGTATATCTCATTCCTGCAGACCAAAAACAGTCCCCAAGGCCAGTCAGATAGGTCTTTAACCAGGCGCTTTCAGCAGCATGTGAGATACAGGAAGCCAGGAGCTGGCTCTGACAAATCAGCTGTTCAATTGAACACACTAATCCCTACGCACAAGCAGCAAAACACATTCCAGAGAGGAAATGTTCACCCTGCACCCTGTGCACATAACCACAAAGGTCTTCTACCTCAGATAAGGCTGTGTGAGAGGAGCACATACAGAATGGCTGAGAACATTTATCTCAGCGAAACTCAACACACTGAGCCTGTGACTGGAACTAGCAGTGAGTGCATGGAGGTCCAGACCTCCAACGTTCTGGAAGTTTTTGTTTTTACGTTTTTTTTTAATTTTATCCCCTCCCATGTAGCATTTCCAGTTGTCAAATTCAATATGAAAACAGTGATGTGATGGCAGAATGCAGACTACTGTACAGAACAACAAATTCAATCATGACCTCAGAGTAGCTGAGGAGGACGCGTGAAGTTTTGCCCATAGATTTAATTGCCCATTATGTTTACAGACCTGCCAACTGCAGAAATGAATAACGCATCATGCTGCCCGAGGGGTGGTGACAGGGGGCACTAAAATGCAGCAAACCGTAGCATACATAACGGAGGACATTTTCAATATAATCCTTTTACAAATTGCTTGTTTAATGTCACTTTTACAAATGATGAAATGCTTCTACATTGCCAACATTTTTCACTGTTGATTAGGTGCTCAAACTGTTTTAATCCTGTTTTATCTTTTGTTACTCAGCCATCTTACTATTACAGCCAACCACCCCTGCCCCCCCAACTGTACCCCAACCCCCCCAAAAATGTCCATTTTGGTGGCTTCCCAAATATATATAGTTAGCTGTTGTTAATTACATACTTGTGTAATGTTAACCAAGTCAAACATACAGTGATAGATTTTCACGTTAACGAAACATTCTCCAATTCTCCAATTCTCCAATCTAATCAAGACCACTGACTAAAGATTACGAATGTGAGATGGGGAAGGGGGCGGGGCTTCCAGGGGGTCAGTTAATATTGGAAACAGCTCCGCAACAGAGATTATAAATTAGCAATTGATGTAATGCACGTTTGCATGTTTTGATTTGCGATATATTAACTATGAAGTGGACCTCACTAAAATTTTCATCCTGGTTATGGCCTTGACATTCGGGACCCAAGTTCTCAGCGCAGGTTTTACTGTGCCGCGTCAGGTCGAAACCGTTCTGCAACCTTCCTGTTCAACAAGTCTGATTACGACGTACAAGCCCAATGAACAATTAAAGCAGTTCGGATGTCAGTCAGGACCTGGGTTCAGACAGAGATGCTAGACACTGTGTAGCGTTATCATGTTTTTCAGAAGAATGCGGGGAGGGGAATAAGACGTGGAGCGAAGAAACCAAGCGGAAGGATAAAAGACAGAGAGACAGATAGACAGACAGAGGGAAATTGGTTCTGTGCAGGGCTGAATATCGATAAGGGCTGTGAGCGGATGTCGGTTGATGCTGCTCGTCTGTTTCTGGATGAAAAATGAAGGAATGGAAATGGGCCATTTCATGGCTGATAATTATGTGCAGCAGTGGAAGGGTGCAGAGGGGAGTGTATTTATAGCACGGACGCTGCTTCCTGCCGTTCCTACTGCATCTATATGACACCTTTATATATATATGCATTAGCGTGTCAGCTAGAGTGTGATAAAACTGAACTGTGTGACAATGCTTTTCTGGCTGCCTCTTTATTTATTCATTATTATACATTATTTATATTGTGAAGACATTTAAGTAGAGTGTTTTCATGCTTCAGGATTCTGTGCAGTGGAAGTCCAGCTCCTATATGCAGACTTCAGATTAAACAAGAGCTTACACTAAATGCATTGGAGGAGAATTTTTTTTTATATGTACATACTTGTACTAAACTGGCACTTGTTTTTCAATGTCAACAGTTATACACTTATACTTAAACTTTGGCTGAACCCATATCTAAAACTTCAGGGCAATCTGAACCTAAGAATTTAAAAGCAAATGTTGGATTTTACAATTATTATTGTTCTTCTTATTAATTTAATACATTTTGTTAAAAGACACAGCTAGGACACACAAAGCATCACCCCAGTAAATGTCATATGAGCAAAATCTTTCCAAAGTAATTAAAGAAAAGATTTTTTTTGCCTATCATAATAAGCGGTATACAAATGATCTTAACTCAAGTGTCACCAGGTGGATTACCATTCTGATACATAAACTGCACCAATGCTGCTGTCATGTTTATTTTTATCTGAAAATAGGTTAAATGAACGATTTAATAAGGCTACCAAACAGAATGGACGGATCTGAACTTTCCATGCTCTTAAAAAGAGCAGCATGGCAAACCTCTGACCTTTAAATTGCCTCCGCCATGGCTGTTTGATCAAACCTGTGTGGATATTTAGCCCTACCAACACAGCTGACTCTAACTCCTCTGAACTCCTATCAAACACTCGAGGTCAGGAAGAATCTATTTAATATAATGTGCCAGCTTCAGCGACTGAGGAATAACAGGCTGTGGAACAAAACCTGAAATGAACACTTTCAGTTTTGTTCCAGTTCAAATAACTCATCAGCATACAACAAATGACCGTTCTCTGACCAATGACCTCTGAACCCTGAGTTTTCCCACAATCCCGCCAGCCCAGCACCTGCTCTCCTTCACTGAAGATGCGCCTGCCGAAGCTCCACATGATGCTTGGAGTGGGGTCACCCGTGGCCTCGCAGGTCAGGACGGCCTGTTCCTCTAGCTCTGATGCTGTCTGGTTCTTCAGGTACGTGATCTTCGGTTGCACTGCGTGCGCAACACACACACACACACAAACACACACACACAAACACACACATAACTCAGTACAGAACTGCTGAGAAACTGCTGCTGAGAATATATTGATCATGCGTGTGTTAGGACTGCTACAACACTGGTATAAATGCAATAAGCTGGAAAATGCATTGTTGCCAATTCAACAAATCTATTTCAACGTGCATTTTACTTTGACACACTTATTTTTTTAATGTCTAAATTGCGTATTTTATTCAGCCTCAATTGATTAATGCTTTAAGCTATATTTCGGCTTTAAACAATGCCTAAAATCAATTCGTCAGTCAAGCCATGTTTGGTATTATAAGTGTATAGTTTGCATGATTCTAAACCAATAACTACAAGCTTATGTTGCTTGTGAGCTACATTAATCTCGTAGCGCCATTGCAAACAGACAGCAAACATGTCTTAACTGATCAAGTATATTCTGCTTATGTGAAATTTTTCATTTTTGGTCTAACTAAGGTCACCATCGCTAAGCATTACTCGTCCAGGGCACATGAGGAGCATGTGCAATTTCATCTGACAAGATAGAAGTATCACAGAAGAAGGAGTATCCAAAAACTTGCTTAGGATTGCAACCTAAACCATTGCTCATCCTTTATATAGACTGTAATTTCAATTCTCCTGCTGAGGCAGGACTCTCAGGGATGATTATCGGTCTCTTACCGAACACCTTGAGGCTGATCTCCTCCTGCTTCTCTCCTGCTTTATTGCGGGCGATGCAGGTGTAATCTCCCTCGTCCAGCTTCTTCACGTCTTTGATTGTCAGCTCTGAGCCGTCATCATTCAGGCTGTATTTCTCATCGGCCACCAGCACTACTTTATTACTGTGCCAAACGAGAGAGAGAGAGAGAAAATTACTGACCTTCATATTCTCTATACATCTGCAGTATCTTGAATATATTTACTTCCTTTCTCAAATGCCTTAGAGATGTTTTTCTTAATTAAAAAAATCCATTTTCCAAAAGTAGCATCCATCCAGTATCATTTATCCAAAAGTAGAGTGAATGATACCCAATGTCCTCATGGAATCCCTCAAATGCACTGCAAATGGTTAGCTTGTGGTTAAGGACACAGGGTGACTTACTGTAATCTATAAAGTTTCAATGTGTAACTAATGGTGGCAGCCATCTTGGACAGTTTGACTCGCTTTTTCCTTTAGAGCATGTTTATTTAGTATTATTCAGTGAACTAAAATGCTGATATTATGCAGATGATAATATACAGGCTGTCCAAGGTCAGAAACCACTGAGAGTACCAAGAAGTACCAAGAAGCATTATCTCTACCCTTTCATCCAATGTTAATGCCATTTTTCACCTGTAAGTAGAAATTCTATATATATTTTTAAAAACGTTGTACAAAAGATTCACTGATACTGATTTTCTTCATACTCATGTGCATATGTTGATGATCCGTATCATCACCAAGCGTGATCAAGACACAGCTGATTTACATTTAGTGACACCCACAAAATTCAATAAAAGCCAAAGCTCATAGAGAGATGAACACGACAAAATAACATCTAAACAGTGCAAGAGTGCCTCCCAAGTGCATTGTGGACTAAAACTTCCAGTAACGCAGTTCAGCCACTGCAGAGCATCAGCTAACGTACATGTACACACACTAACACCACTCCACCTTTTTATAGGGTGCCATTACGTTTGTTCTAATTGAATGTCTTATTTGTTTTAATTTGGGGATTTTTGTTGGATTGCATTCTTTCAAGTCATTAATATGAAATTTGTGTGTAACGGAAATAAATAAAATCTAAAAAATTGCTGTTACTCATCGCCAATTATATGCTTTGAAGCCAATCAATCGAAGTTCACATTACTGAGTTTCCTTTACGTAAATTTACATAAACTATATAAAGAGCTCTCACTGGATAGGAATGTTTTTCTGATCGAACTGGATTCTCAAATTTCTTTTCTTGTGTAAAAGCTCCTGAGATTGGCTTATGAAAACGTTATTTGGAATCCAGCTTGACAAATGAGGATGTACAAAGCACATATTTACAGAAAAGCTTTTGGGTGAGACTTCCATGTTAGATCAAGCGCAGAGCAAAAGCAGCAGCCTTCAGAGACTAAATGTCTTGGATAAACAACTCCATTTGCTGTAAAGAGAAAATTGTGTACATTTTTGGCAAGCTGTTCCTTTAAAACTGACTGCACAGCACTGGCACATGGCTGTTTTTTTTTTTTAAGGAAAGATTGTATATATTCAGATCCGTGCTGCTGCCAAATCCAGAGTTAGAGAGTGAGAGCACATACAGAGGAGGTGAAAAAAAAATAAGGCTCATTTGCTCTGTCACACTTCCTTGTTTAATGATGTGCTCTGGGCTGACATTACAGTCATAAAGAATACTCAGAGGCCATAAAAATCAAGTACTGATGTGAATTTTGGCTAGCTTTCCAAACCGCAGCTGTGACCCCTGTGACTCTAAATCAGGTCGGATCAAATCCCTGATCCAACCAGCTCAAAACAGCAGCGGTCGTCCCAAATGGTGGCCAAATGACAGAGCTGTCATCGAAGGGGGAATAAATAAGGTTCGGGTAGCGAGCCTTGATGTAATCTTCTTCTGCCTCGCTCCCTTCCTCGCTTCTTCTGCCAAACTAGTCACTAATGCTTCAGGGAAGCGCCCGCTAAAGGCTGCCAGACATCACTGCTAACAGCGTCTGTAAGAATGAAATAGCACTTGGCCATCCTTTTTTTATTTATAAGCTTCAATAATGCTGAGCTCCCACTGCTCTGGATGGAGAGGGAACCTAGTGTAGGTGTGACCATCAGTGAAGACCTGGCTAAACTAAAACTGCGACAGAGGCAAGTGTGTGTGCAGTTCTGCCCTACTTACCGCACCCACGTGACTGTGGGCTCTGGGTAGCCATCCGCATAACACACCAGTGTCACAGCCTGCTTGATGTCCGCAGTGGCATTGAGCTCTGCATAACGGGTCCTAATACTGGGCAGAACTGAGAGAAAAAGGAATGCGTGCTACAAATAAAGTACAACACATGCAGGTCAATACAGTACGCACCAATTCACACGTACAGCCCCACTGAATCACTCTCACTAATTGAATAGTGCTAGTATCCACAGCTTTCAAGTCAATGGCACATCCCCCTTTCATCTCCCACCTCCCAGAATGGATTAGGCTGTAAATTAGGCTTTCAGACTTGGTTTCCATGCATTTGGATTGACTCCTCACCATTGACGATGACCTTAATGACCCTGAGGTCAATCTCTCCCCGAGCCATGATGCGCCCTTCGCAGGTGTAGTCACCCTCGTCGGACTTTTTGATGCCGCGTATCTGGAGGTGGTTGTTGCTGAGGACCTTGAAGCGCACTGGCAGAGAGATACAAAATAAGTCAGTAGCTCTTCCTGACTGGGATAAGAAGGTCATTTTAACAAGCCTCTCATTACACACCAGGTGGCTGAATCAGATGGCAGAAACACAGCCTGCATCTTCTGTCTGTGGGAAATGCTGTAAAAAGGGCCCTTTTTGTAGCCATATAGTAAAAGTCTAAACCTTGACCAATGGTTAAGGAATAAGACACTCGAAGGTGTGCTGTTATAGGAAACTAATCAACGACACAAAGCATGGTTACTGTTACCACCCTGAAGTTTATTATTTTCCAATAACAGCAAGTCCCAAAATGTTTTATTCCTCTTATACCACAGCAACTTGGCACTGTTACCATTTATGTTATAGCAGCTGTAAACACTCATTCCCTCACCAGCATCGCTTTTCTCGGTCTTGAAGTTAATAAGACGTAGAAATGTAGCTTGTCATGTTAACGAAGAAACCACGAAGCCCTCTGAAACTATAAGGCTACAGCTTAAGCTAGTATTTCCTATTGTATGATTACAGTAAACCAAATATAAGGTTATTAAGCTCATTCCTAGCCATTTCTACTAAGTTCAAGCTTGAAATAGTCTTGTTCAGTTGGCAGATAATTTGATTAACTTTAAGCATTTATTTCTAGAAAATCATCTGCCAATAGAATAAGAAAATGCAAAGCTTGACAGTAAAAAATGACTAGAAATAGGTTCAGAAATCTTATATATGGTTTACTGCGATCATACAAAAGGAAATACTAAACATATTTGACTATGTTGAGATGTTTTGACCTGCTAAGATGACTTT
Source organism: Pangasius macronema (assembly GCA_037577455.1). Taxonomy (NCBI): domain Eukaryota; kingdom Metazoa; phylum Chordata; class Actinopteri; order Siluriformes; family Pangasiidae; genus Pangasius; species Pangasius macronema. The sequence continues at coordinate 8,289,537 of CM074959.1, read as the reverse complement.
TTGCAGTGCAGAAATTGTAAATGCTCCAGATGTTGGCACCTCAGCTGTTACAAAGTGCTGGAGGCTCCTCCGAAAAATGCAGAATGTGTCCTCACACAAAATGATCAACGTTTACACATGTTTTTGTAAATCTGTTTATGTCCCTCTAAGTTGTTACTACAGAAATGATAAAATAGGACAATTATATGACTCCTAAAATATTATATTAATATAACGGTCATATAGCTGCTGTTATAGAAAATTAATCAACACCTTCAGTATCAATCATTCAGCAGTGTTGTGGCATCAATTATATTATTATTTATAGGTGTTATAACAAAATAACACTCCTGCACATGATGCTAATTGAACAACAACCAAACATATTGTAGGGTGATAACTCAAGGAAAGCATTTTTTTTCCCCTGCATGATCACAGTTCAGTCGTAAAGATGCGATTTTGCATCAACATTTCCTTGAGAATAGAGTGAAACGTTATCCTTAGACAGGTGCACCGCTTGGGAGCCTGTACACACACTGCACTTTAAATTATCACTTGTTTGAAAGTTTCTGCAAGTAAAACCCCAGAAAGTCAAAAAAAAAAAAATCAGAAACATGATCTATTACTGAATCTTCTTCTTCTTTCGGCTTTTCCCTTCAGGGGTCGCCACAGCGAATCATCACTCTCCACCTATCCCTATCT
>CM074959.1:8247643-8264339 GCA_037577455.1 Pangasius macronema | reverse complement strand
TGCCTTATTGTAAAGCGACCTTGAGTTTGCAGAAAGGCGCTATATAAAATAAACTTCTTCTTCTTCTTAATGTCCCACTGTGTGCCTAGAACAACAGTGAAAGGTTTTCTTATCTGAAAAAGCAGAGTATGGGAGGTATAATAAGGATAATGAAGCCCTGTAGATTGTACCGAAAAAAGCTTGAAAACTCAAGGGGCTTTCTTTCACCTCTATCACTGCTGAGAGTTGTTTGCAGAATGCTAATTGCACTGAGAGATGAAACTGATGATTTGGATGACTATACTCAAGGGAAATCAAGTGCACTTCCCTAAAACATGCTAGCAACCCTGCAAGGACACTGTTAAAGGTACCCTGTGCCTTTCTCCTTGTTTCTGATCCAAGACATGGCAGAGAGGAAAAGAAAAAAAAGACAGTTATATATTATAAATAAATGCGATGACTTTCACAGCTATTAGATCTCAACCTAACTCAACACCTATGGGAGATTTTGGAGTGACATACTCACAGAATTACAGATTATTATTTTGACTACATTTAAGAGTATTACTTGTCACACTGTGTGAGAAGATCCCAATAAAATCTTGGCTGAATTCATAACACGCTAGTGTGTGTTCTCCATGTGTGTCAGATTATACAATGAAACTCATTTATGATAGACCGTGAATAAAGAAAATGACTACGTTTTGCTTATTTAATCTGGCATGATCTGGGTTTATGTAGAAAACTGGCTTGCATAAACAGAAACATTCTTCAGTGAGAAGAGAGGTAATAAGAGAGGTAATAAGAACATTTTTTCTCCATTAGCACGTTTTATGTTTATGTTTCGCCATGGCTAGTAACGTATTCGTAGCTGTCCCATGAGTTTGCTCGTCCTATGTCATCCTTATGCTGCTGGGCAAGACTCCTGATCTCAACTTGCTAACAAAGAACTGATTTTCAAGGTTCGAGTTTTGTCCACCTCAGCAAAATCAGGCCAAAAAAACTGTACAGTGTACAGCTCTCCCCAACCATCATCAAAAAAACAATTGAGGGAATTTCATATAGTATTATCGTTTTGCAAGAGTGGTGTTTGAGTCCTCTAGCACATTTCCAAAGACTGGAAGGATCTATGCCAAGGTGCACTGAAGCTCTTGTAGAGGCTTTTTAATGTTGTTTTTTTCCTTTAATTTGTCACCCAGTCTACACTAGTCTTGGCTGTGGCTTATCAAGTTGAATGAGGTAGACTGCAATAAGCATTGCTCAGAGGAGGAGACGAGCAGCCAGAGAGCACAGTGCTGGCAGTCAGATAATGATGGGAACAGGGCTAATTAAACAAGGAGAAGGTTTAGGAAGAGAAAGAGGATGAAGCTGCTTGCTGGGGACCAAATTAATTCTTCATGTTCGATATGTGCCTGCTTTACGCAGATAGTCAGATGCACAGTCAGTTCTGGTTCAGTTCATCTTAATTACATTTAATTGACTTGTTAAAAGTCATCAGGAACAGTCAGTCATTTGTAGCATTTGCAAAAATCAGCTTAAAATAATATAAGAAAAACTCTTCTGTCGATCTCAGCTTCTAATCCGGTTTTCCTCAGGGATCTCAGAAATCTTGGAAACCTCTCCAACTCAATGTTGTACACTAAGGGTGCTTTACTGCTTAATCTTTAATTTAATTTGATGCTTTGATGCAGTGGGATAGCTGGAGAACGGACACGTCAGGAAGGCATCCATTTGATCTTCTCTAAAACAAGCGAGAGGAAATGCGTTAGCTACAAATTAGCTCATCCCTTCCATCACAGTGAGTCACCGTGGCAGAAGGCTCCTCCTTCAGATATAATCCATTTGCTCACTGCAGTTTCATTCTCGATCTATGAGCCAAAAGTAAAAGCAGCTTTAAATGGAAGTCCTAAATTGAATGGAGAAATACTATAAGTCATGATAAACCTGGCTTATATGGATCAACAAGTCATGAGCACTTCTTCCAACCTGAACCCTGGTAGAACACGCTGGAACTCTCTTTGCCTCTTGTATGTAAGAGACCCAGGATGGCCTTAAGCAGAGAGTGTAATTAGTTTGTGCTGTAGACCATGGTCCCCTAGGCAGGGGTGCTAGGCAGAGTGATGGTACATGCGGTAATCCCTACTAAGCCGTGTGGTGGACGAGGGAGGAGCGGTGTAGTTAGCCAAGCTGCAGCTCTCTGCATGCCCACTGTGTCTGTCCCTGCCTGATTAAAACCTGGCATTCTGTCCAGACACATACAGACAAGAAAACTGCTAGACCCCGTCATGTCTGACCTCTTCTAGCAGGGGTCGTTCAATGAGACCACTTACATGGGTGGATGTGGTCTTTCAACACCTCATGGCAAGACAATACATGAATACAAGTAGGGACACATTAACACACACACAAATATATATATATATATATATATATATATATATATATATATACGCACACAAGAAATTTATCTATCAAGAAAGAGATGCAGGGTGGCATGGTGGTGCAGCAGATAGGATCGCCACCACACAACTCCAGGAACTCTGATTTGATCCTGAGCTCATGTTACCATCCTCCTATCTCTGGGTTTCCTTTGGGTTCTCAAGTTTCCTCCCTCCCATTCCCTATGCTAGGTTGCCCCTATGTGTACTGGTGCCCCATCCCATCCAGGGTGCCAGGGTATTACTGCCTCATGCCCAGTGTTCCTGAGGCTCCAAATTCACCATGACGCTGACCGAGATAAAGCGCTGACTTACCATGAATGAATGGATGAAAGAGATGTAAGATACCCTGCACACAATCCTGAAACAATCATCTACCCGAGGACTTTTCATGTTGGAACAACACAGGATAATTATCTCATTCTGAAACTGGACAGAAATAGAAGTTCTTGAAAAGGTAGTTTGTTCACCTGGGTGTCTGGTAAGGATTGACAGATCTATAATTATGCAGATAAAATCAGACAATATACTAGGATTCCACAGAATCATCTCATTCATTCATTCATCTTCAGTAATCATTTTATCCTAGATGCAGTTGATCTGAGCCTATCCAAGGAACACTAAGTGCAATGCTGGAATACACCATAGATGGGACGTCACCTCACACAAACACACACACACACACACACACACACACACACACACACACACACACACACACACACACACACCTAGAGTTAATTCAGCCAGTTCACCTAATGGGATGCTTTTGGGTGGCCGGAGGAAACTAAATGACATGGAAATAAAATTGATTAATCAAAGATAACGTCCAAAATGTCAAAAACAGAATGAAATATCAATATCACCTTTTTCACTAATGAAACTTTTTTCCAGTAACCAAATAACACCTGACGTCTTTTACAGACTACAGACTGAGCAGCCAATGTGTTTATTAACAAATGCACTTTCACATCTAATTTCAGATTAACCCAATTCTACACCATATGTGGTTCTTCCCCAAACTGTTGCCATAAAGTTGGAAGCACACAATTGTTTAGGATGTATTTGTATGCTTTAGCATTACAATTTTCCTTCACTGGTACATGTTTCAGCAAGACAATGCCCCTGTGCCATTTTAAGTGAGGTCCATGAAGACATGGTGTGTCAAGGGTGAAGTGGAAGAACTCGAGTGGCCTGCGAAGAGTCCTGACCTCAGCTCTACTGAGCACCTCTGGGATGAATTGGAAAGCTGGCTGCGTCCCAGGTCTTCTCACCTGACCTCACAAATGCTTTTTTGGCTGAATGGTCAAATTCCCATAGCCACGTTCCAAAATCTAAAGGAAAGCCTGTAGATTATTATAACAGCAAAGGGAGACTAAATCTAGAATGTGATCTTCAAAAAGGAGACATGGGTGTGATGGTCAGATGTCCAGAAACTTTTGCCCATATAGTGTACTTAAAGCCAAATAATGCAATTTATTTTCGCATCCCTTTTCTTGGCTTTATAACTCTGTAATCATAGGAATCATCGGAACCTGAGCTTTCTGGGTATTGCATTATCACTGTGTCAAATTATATGTAAACAATCCATAAAAAACAGTGTCAGCACAAACCTCAAATTGCACAGAATGCAAATTTCATTAACATACTTAGTCTGATAATTTGTCAAAAGTTGAGTGATTTAGTAAGAATTTGCCTTGTCACTCTGGCAGGCAGCCAATGATGTGTGTAGGAGCAGCTGTAACAGTGCGTGGTGCATATTAGAAACATTCTGCACCTCAACTGATATTCCATCACACAGATACACAGCACTCAAGAAGAAGACGAATTATTATTATTATTATTATTATTATTATTATTATTATTATTATTATTATTATTACATACAATGGGGAGCAAAATCTGAGACCAGATTAAAACTCTGGGATTTTTTTTTTTTTTATTTAAAATCAGAAGGTTTTAGAATTTTTAAATGCTGAAAACAAAGAAAGTAAATGTTCAGTATTTTGAATATTTAATATTCAAGATTCTGCACAATCTCTAGGTCCTACTTAAATGTAAGCAAATCTGTGATACTGACCGTATTAACTGTTTTGCACGAAACGTCAGATTTTCCTCTCTTCTTAAAAATGTAATTCTTATGAAATCTTTGCACATCATTGTGTGTGTGTGTGTGTGTGTGTGTGTATAGACTACCTCTACAAGAACTTTTCATTGAAATTTTTTACACTGTCACAATTTATCACACTGCTGTTACTTATAAGCAATGTGATGGGAAAGAAAGAGGCTGTGAGGAAAGGAGGCATGCTGAGCCTCTAACTAGCATGCAGTGCACAGCACTACTTAGCCAAAAAAATAGCTAGTTTAGTTATCATCAGCAAGGACATGATCTTCTGTGCATTTGACACTGTATACAGCAGCTTTTCCCCCAAGTGCCTGTTGTTTAGCCTACTGTAAATTCCGTGTATATACACATACTCCTGTTTCTACTGCTGTGGAGAAACAAAGGTTGCCGTACGATGATTTAGTCCAGAGAAACTGAGTTCTTGAATAGTCACAACAAGACACAAGATATGAGAGCCAATGGAGTAAGGAGCTTGAAATAAAAAGTGTAGCCGTGTGCTTGTCCTGCTCGGAACCAATTTCCCTGTGAGCCAGAAAAAAACAGATTTGATCTTTATTCTTCATGACTGCAGCTAGGTGATGTAGTCGAACAAGTCTCATGGTCGCCCAGGGGCATTTGCGCTTGGTATCGGCAAACCCATCTGTGTCTGATTTCCTTAGAGATGCGTAAGGGCTATGAAGCATCGCCCAGCTTTTCTCTCACAGCATCACTTACCCTCCTACAAACAAGACCAAACAGGACAAAATCCTCACTCAATAAGGATGGTATAAAAGAATGCTTGGAATAAGTTCCAAGAAAACTGGCTCCAATTCAGAACTAACAGCCAAATGCTTGAGTTTTCATTTCATATAGTAACAGCGCTGGGCAGCACTATACATAAACTGTTTGGAGACAGCTCTCATTCCAGTAATTTAAACCTGGTGAGAGAGAGCCACTGTTTACATGAGATAAAGACCTACAAAAAAACACCTACAAAGAATAGAAAAAAAAAAAAACACCTTTTTTTTTGCTCTGGCACCATCACCATAGCAGCTTTCAGAGGACTAATCAGCAAATGTGGTAAACAGAAAAGGACATGAGAGGCTGAGAGAGGATGAGAGGTCGGCAGATCAAAGTATGAAGCAAGCGCCTCTGGTTAGGTGAACAGGCTTGGAGAAAATGCCCCAGGGATTCTGCATGCTGTACAACGCTTCAGCAACTCCATCAGCTGTGCTAGTGCAGGTCACTTTGAAAGCCTTTTGTGATGCTTGCGGGAATGATTACAGCTTTCAACAACATTATTCTTAAACTGACAATCTGCCGGAGGGAATAGAGGAGCTGGAGAAACGGGCAACATTAAAAATTCAAATCATTATGTTCAAATATTTATAATGACGGAATTCACGCAATGTAATTATGGAGTCTGACAGATTCATTTTTTGACCAATTTTTACGTTGACTTGCTTGCCAAACCAAACACTATGGGTATTTAAAAATCTATATTAATATGTAAAATTATACTAAAAAAAAGTAGACTCTTAGGCTGTCACATAAAATTAGTAGATTCCTAGGCTCTCACATAAAATCCCTTTATTCACAAACTGTCATCAAATATATGATGACACCTTGCCTTTCTTTTTTAAACCATCCAAGTAGTGTTCGATTTTCAGTGACCCCAAATGCACCTTAAAGCCCTGCAAGAGGTATTTCTTACAAGAACAAGAGAGTGCTATCTATAATAGAATGGCCTGTCCAATCATCCAACCTCAACCCAATCCTGCTCTGGGATGAATCAGACAGAAATTATTGGGAGATGTGTCCAACTAGCTCCACAAACCTCTGAGACAAACCTGAAAACATGGCATAGCATATATATAAAAAAAAAAACCTACCCAATAATAATAGTAATAAAAAACCTCTTCATACAAATATGTCTACCTGGCAGTTAGAGGTGCTAACTGAAGACTTTTTGTGATAAACATATAGTTTTATTGCCACTTAGTGACTGGCATGAACATGTCAGATACAATGGAGTATCACAAAATAATTAACAATAATATCAGCTTTATTTTACTAAAACAGTATTACACTACTACACAGCAATACATTTTTTCACCAAACACAACTGGCTAATTAATATTTGGGGATCTCCTCAAATCTAGCTAGCAAACATCAAAAGCTAACATAGCCAACACTAGCTAACATAGTGTGAGATTCCAGTTTTTAACGGACAATATGTTAAAAGTCCTACAACACTATTAAGCTGTAAACATATAACCCCATGCAAAATGGCTAGCTAATATTTGAGACAATCCCCAAATCTAGTTAGCAAACATTAGAAATCCTATTAGCTTACACTAGCTAATAGGATACAAAATCCACTTTTAAAAACAATATACTACATATGTTTGTATTTTCGAATCCATGCAAACCTAGCTAGCTAATCATAAAATAATTTCCCAAAACTAGCTAGCTAGCATTAAAGACTAGTACGTTCCCCATAGTAACAACTTACACAGGCACTCATACTGTAGACGCTCCATATAAACAGATTTTAAAATGTATGCGACTATGGATATGGTGAAGTTTTCTGACATAGAAAAGTCTTCAGGACAGAGAACTCTCTGTAATATTACAAGCCACATTTTTTGTAGCAAGAGAGAGAAATACACAGAGACTGTTTACAGCTGCTATAGCATAAGTGATAAGTTGTTTTGCAGATGTTCCACAACATTAAAAGTAACTATAGCTTAAAAAAAGTATGATGTGTCACTGTATCATCAAAATAACAGTCACACAGTAAGTACATAATTTTGTATGACATTTAAAATGAGATATCTTCACTTCTGCTTAGGATACAGATATAATCTAGACAGCATATGAAAGCTCAACTTTAACTATTTTGCATTCTTTTCTCTGACTGTTTCTGGCTACCAGCATCTCAGAGTTATTCATGAGAATATGATGTGACTGATTTGGATGCACAGGCGTACAATATAGGCATACAGACAATGATTCCATAGGGTTAATTAATTAAAATAATTATAATAATTCATTTGTTGGCAATTTGTGGTGACAGAAGAGGAACAAAACACTTCAGGATGTGCTCTTATTGGAAAACAAATCAACATTGTTTCACTTTATCAGACCACCCCATCTGTAATTATATATTATATTACTCTAATTTCTATGTATTAACTTATTATATTATTAACTTTTGTTTTTTTTTCTTTAAAGAAAGTCAACAAATCATGATGTAGTGTTAGCGCTGCCTTTTCTGGAGGTTGAAGCAAAGTGGAAACATGAACTTGGTGACCTGGTGTGCAGGTCTAATTAAAGGAATTAAAATAGTTATAACAGATATCTAGAGATGAAAAAAAAGAAATAAAAATCCATTTTTAAAAAGGTCATGGTTCTTGTCATGCGATTAACTGATTACTGAGCGCACAGTGCCCCCATTTGATTAAAATACCCATTTGTTAAAACCAGTTTGAAAAGTTACATGTCTCTGAACTTTTGACTGACAAGTTTAAGTACTGACTTTGAGTGAAATCATATGATTTAAGTATAATCAGTTAAACAATAATCAGTCTATTGTCTATAAAGGCCTATACATTCCCCAGTAGCAAGGGAAAAAAGGAAGCAAGATGAATAATCACTCACTTTAGGAATAATTTTCTTACCATTTATTACATTCTAATAATGGCATATACATTACAAGAAGGGTAAAAATTCAATTTCTCCTTTCAAACCAGATTATAAGATGGCTTTAGCCTCAGTATCACTTTCACTGTAACCTATCACCTCCTGTAATTTGACATAGAATACTCATGTTGAATGAATTCTTCCTGCCATTTGGCTTCTCTGTAATGGACTGTTATTGGATCATTTGAATTGGAATATCGGATGGTCTTTCTGCGTGCTTTGAGTTAAGTGTTCTTGTAATGTAAAATTATCTGCATGAGCGTTTTTAAAGAAAAGTCTGTACAACAAGTACAATTTCCAGAATGTTACCCTTACCGCAAATCATCTCAATGTAGTTGATCAATGTAGTCAATCAGTTTTGTCCTGGAGCATTAAGAGTATTTTATTTAAAACACATATCTTTTGTATCTTTATATCTTTATTGTGCATTTGTGTACGAAATGTTATGTCTGGAACTCGAACATAACTTTGCCATCAAGCCTAATTTTTCCTTTAACTAACTTCTATGCCTGAAATACCCTTACAATATACTTCATACAGGAAGGGTGATATTGAAGAAAAACTATTGTCTAAGAAAGACATTTGGCCCTGCTGTGACCTTGACTCCGTTTGGATAATTCCATATAAATTCGAAAATCATTCAACAATTCCTTCTTGAGATGACACACTAACAAAAATAACAGCTGGAGAACCCGAAAATATCAGACTCATAATAAAAATGACACGTATTTAGTACAGTATTTAATCCTTCCAGCCATCCATTTTCCATACCACTTATCCTACACAGCGTCGTGGGGGAGCCTGGAGCCTATCCCAGGGAGCTCAGAGCACAAGGTGGGGGACACAACAGACAATTTGGAAATGCCAATCAGCCTACAACTCATGTCTCTCAACTGGGGAGGAAACTGGAGTACCCAGAGAATTCTAACCCCCAGCCCTGCAGGTGCGAGGCAACAGCGCTAACCACTAAGCCACCGTGCCCCCCACAGTATATAATACCAAATACAAAAATAAATAACCATAAACTCGAGAGGGAATATATAGCACAATCAACAGTGAATCTTCTGTGAAGCTTTGTACCAATATAACTTTAGTTATATTGTTTTACTGTGTCAGTTTCTCAGTGGCTAAACATGACAACAATTATCCACAGGGGTAAAGATGAGCAGGTTACATTTTTCTAAAGTACAGCAATCAAGCATGATTTAAGCGAGCACAGAGAAAACAGAGGCTCACACATTTGAATTCATCATTGTTTTGGGTAAAAAACCAAAGATGCAGATTGCAGGACAATCTGTTGGCATGTTTTTGCCAATCATTCTAGAGAAATATATGCTTTGAAAACCTTTGTGCTTTGAAGCTAATTTAGCTAACAACATACAGTAGCTAACAGTTTAGCACCATGTATATTTAATGCCTAAACCACACACCAGCCAAAACAGTGCTGATTTGTTTAGCAGAAATGCTGAACTAGACATCGCAGATCTAAAAACAGGTGTAATCTTACACAGCACATGATAACTTATAAACCCTTCAGACAAACCTCAGGCTCAAGTATTAGGCCCAAAGTCTGAAAGAGGACTGCAGTTTTATGAAAATTGTACAGACTGTGTCTTCTGAGGCAAATGTGTACATTCTTTTATCTAAGAATTTATCATTATCTTTAAATATATCTTTAAATATGTATCAGCAAATATATCCTTATGTCATATTTAAACCTGCCATAGTTCTGATGTCCTTACTCATTGAAGAAATGTTTTTAAATATCTGCAACACATTTATAAAAATGAGAAGACACATTTTAATTTATATATATATAAATATGTATATATAAAACTACTTTAGGCTCTGCTAGGAAAAGCATCCTGAGTTGATGACCTAGATGGTTTCTGGGCTGAAAGATTTACTGGACATTTGTAATCATCTGATAAAAGTACTGAACTCTCCCTCTCTCGCACACACACACACTGGCTTGGACAAAAGAGACAGTGTGTTTCTAATCTAATCAACTAATGAAGAGCACACAAAGAGCTCCTCTTTGTGGATGGTATATTCCTTTTTCAGATTGATACTACATGGGGTTGGGGGTGGTGGATGGAAGGAGATATGGCGTGAGATAGAAGGTCTGGCGCTGATCAAGTTCGATTATATTGGAACGTTCAGGGTCATGGACCTTGTCAGTTAAGATTTATGTGTTTGGCTGAAATGTTCCATGTGTCATAAAGCGGAGGTCTTAATCCAGAGTCAGATGGATATTTTTGAACCCAATGTCAGACCAGGCTTTTAGTTCCTGGTAGAATGACAGTATACTGTGGTGAGGAAATACTCTGAAATCATTATTGTTCTATAGTGGTACAGACATGGTGATGATTCAGACCAAGAAGAAGCAACACATAGGTGTAACCACTTAAACAGGTAGTATTGTATGTATTGTATGTAGTACGTATTAAAGAAAACTCCATATTTACTTATATATGTTTATACATATTGGATATTAATTATACCGCATACTCAATTCTGAGTGTTCAGAAGGTGTTGATTTTTTTTTTATTTTTATAACAGCTTCTCTTAGAGTAGTTCTACCTGCAAGCCAAGTCACAGGTTTATATTAAGGCACTCGTTCTAATACGTTGTTGTTTCTACAGTAACAGCTTACAGAGGAACTTGCATGATGGACACTCCACAATAAAAACTTGTGTAAGCATTGATATGATGAATTTTTCAGTGAGGAGAGACATTTACTTAGCATTTTTGGAAGAATTCTCCAAAAATAGCCAGAGGTAAAGCTGTAACTTTAAGTTTTCCGANAGGTTTTGTACTTCTTCATTTTGCATTTTTGTCTTAGTAGCTTCAAGAGTGAAAAAGAGAGACTGGCGAGGGAACGAATGTTTATCGCTGCTATATGGTAAATGATAACAGAAGTTCACTTATTTCATGGATGTTTCACAACATTAAAAATAACTATAAAACATTAAAAATGACAATGTTTTCAATGGTACCATGTCTACAATGTTTTCAATGGTACCATGTCTACAATGTTTTCAATGGTAGCATGTCNTACCATGTCTACAATGTTTTCAATGGTACCATGTCTACAATGTTTTCAATGTCTTCCATTAACACATTCAAAATTGTAATTTTTAGCAAATCGTTGTGGTGTAAGAGGAATAAAACATTTCAGGACACGCTGTCATTGGAAAAGAATTAACTTTGAAGCAGTAACAGTAACTCCACTTCATGTTGGACTGCACCACAACACCCCACCATTGATTATGTTCCTTTAACAGCACACCCTGTCTTGGTTTATTTACTACATAAACAATGTATTCCACAGGTCTAGTGCTTTTTAAAAAAAAAATTAGATAAAATCATAAACAACATTTAACATAGAGACAAAAACACTATGAGACACTGTCATGGCTCTATTCCTGGCTTTATATTCATGGTGTTGCTTAATGCTAAATAATTTGTATGTGGGTGCTGAGAGGCAAAGGTAAACTCATCGCAATTAAGCCGAGTTAGTTTGCTTTTTGAGAGTGCTGCACTTTTCACCTCTCCAAATGCCGGCATGAGACGTTGATATCTTCTCTAGTGCAATTTAACAGCAGTTAAGGGTACTTGCACTCACCGTTCTGTAATTGCATGACTTCTTGCTCTAACTCTAAATACCCTGTGGTAGTGGAAATTCTAAAGCAACAGGGATAGCGAGAGTATTCAAGCACAGAAAAATCCTGAGTCTAATCATAGAAAGTGGAATATCACACACAAATAAAGATCGAGGTCCAGACAAAACCTGAATATGACTACTCTTTCGATAGTGCTTTTATGGTATTATTGATTTCAAATCTTAATGAACACAGGGTGCAAACTTTAGCTGCGAACACGCTACCTTGCTAAAAGCAGGGCATAATGGCATTCTGGAGAGCTTACTCGGGAAAGCTGATTTCATCAAATCTATTCACGTGAGGTTGTCCTGTGTGGCTTGAAACAAATCGGACATACTTAAAGCCCTTGGACACTTCACCTGGCACTTCTTTTCGTTTGGCAAATACATAGCAGTTAGCAATGTGCTGAGTTAGAAGGAGAAAAAAAAAGAGAAAAAAAACCCTAAAACACATCTCCAGTGTAATCTATCTCACTGTTCTCAGGTGCTCTAGTCCTCTGAAGCTGAGGAGATTTGTCCATTATCAGGCAGATAGAGCCTTGCTCTGGACTGCCTCCTCTTTAAGGGTGACTTGCCAGGTCTAGGAATCTCTTCTCCTCCGTTGCCTGGCAACAAGCCATAAAGTACAGCAGGATCCTGAGCATCCGTGGCAAGGCTGGCTAAACTGTGTCTTTGATGGGGAGCTGGTAAGAAAGGGCCAGGAAGTCTTTGTGTTGATCCATGATCTCCCAAAAGGGCAAGAGCTCAACTCCACCTCTGCCATATTCATTATTTCAGCAAAAAAAAGAGCACTTTACTTTGCATAATGATGGCTTTCTTTCTTTTTATACTTGATCTGCGCAGGCCATGCTGTGAAACACATTATATCTCCTGAGATCAGGAGCGAGTGCTAAATCGTTTTATTTCTTGTTTATGTGTTTTTTGTTTTTTTTTATCTCATCTGCTGGGAAAAGCATGCAGCCGAGAAACAAGCAACTGTAACCGCAACTTTATGCTCGGCGAAGTGAAAAACTTCTCTCACAGGAACGACCGTCACATCTCTTCTACACACCACCACAGGTCATGATCACACCTTCTTGACAACATCTCTCAGTTTCCGGAGGTGTCATGGCGATAAACAAATAAATAAGTACAAATAAAACGGACTCCCTTGGAAGGCTGCAATGAAACACATGCTTATGCGAGAGAAACGATGCATCGCATCCAAATCTCTAAACAAGTCCGCACACAATACTCTAAAGAATGGGAAAAAAGAAAGAAGAGATATGCTGAGCCCTTTGTGGCCTGACGTTGCTTACCCAATCCATTCTGAGCAGCAGAGATAGTGCAAAGCGTCTTCAATGCCTGTTTAACGCACTCTCAAGTCTGTTCCCCAGCCAGTGACTATGAACTGAAGAGTCTACACTAAAAAAGAATGTGCGCCCAACACAGACACACACACACACCAAATCACACTTACATTCCCAATGGCGTTTTTGATTGCTTGCTCAGAAATACAGAAAATAATTAATAGGCTATCACTGCAACAGAGTGTGAAAAACAAGACTAATGCCACTCAGTGATCTCCACCCCTGAGAAACGTGACAATCTCAGCTCAGACAAATCGCCTGTATCGTTCAGAAACAGCTGTGAAAGGAAGTCCCTGAGCAGCTCTGGGCCATCTTAATCCTTTTCCCTGACACTGTGTGTGCACTTGTATGTGCTGAGATGATGAGCACACTTCTATTCATAGCGAGAATCAGAGTACACACGAAGTATAATTACGGCAGAACGAGGAAAGCTCCTTCACTTTGTTATAAGTTCACATGCAAGCGAGCTTAAAATTAAATATGAAAGGAAAACTGAACTCAAAGAGGCACTTTGTTAGCACTGTGCATCCTTAATTGTCATTTTACCATCCTGTTGCCCGATGCTTGTATCTTACAACAATTTCCAGAAGCGTTAAGGAGAAGGGAGTTGAAAATACCTTACAGTTGGTGGTTTGAAATGCAGCAGGCAGCTGGTGGTGTCAGGCACTAATTTTCACATGAAAGCGTTTCTGTGATCATGTGACTCTCTAGCATGCACAGAGTTGCTGTCATAGTGTTAGCAAAATGTGTCTCATTCTGCTCTCAGTGCGTAAATGTGACACTGGGACACCTTGACTGATACGAGTGTCTTTCAACAGATGTGCCTCCGAATGTGATTTACACACATCGACCGTGTGCTCAGCTTAGGCCTAAACAAACCACAGCTGAACACCCGAGCCATGTCAAGCTGTCATAAATACAAACCCGGTGATTGATTCCCCGCCTGCATTCCATTATGACTCAGCCATGTGTCACCATCCCTCTCATGCCGCATCCTACTCCTGTTTTCTTGCTCAACAAAAACCTTGGCTAATTCAAGGAATCCTCCCAGACACGTAACTTTGAACCCCCTGAAATATTCTATGACCATTACTCACTGGTTAAACTAACACACATACAGTGCAGCTGATTATCTGCAGTAACTGCTGTCATGGTAGTGCAAAAGGGTGTAGAACTACACTACCCATCAGCCCCAGCACATCACATGCCTCACTAATCACGCTCACCTCATGTCTCGTTATGCCTTGTTTGCGCCACTATTTAATTTCTAGTTTTTCACTGAGTCACTGTCAAGGTTTTGTTGTAGATGTCGTGCATGTCACATTATTGTGTCTAGTCTGTATGTTTTTGCCTTGTCTCCATGTTATTCGTTCCTGTTTTCACTGATTTGTTTGTTTTGGCTTTGTCTTCTCCAATTACTTGCACTTGCATCCGCAAAGTACCATTCCCGACACTACACTGATGTTCATCATTATGATTCCTCCATATTTAACATCCCCAGATGTCAAAAGAATGTCTCATAGTTTGTTTCATCACATTTTATTGGCTATGAATTGCTACAAGGCATGGAAGGGTATGTGTTATATATGACAGGTAAGGGTGTTCTTAGGCACAACACCAAGCAGAGAGCCTAAAATGCCCATATCGCTTTTATAAGATGACATGCCATGAACATGAACAATGACTGGTTTAAACACTGCTGCATTAATAGAAAATTCAGTTACTGTGAGAGGGTCACAGGGGTCTGTATAGCAATAATTTTACAATGGTTCTGTGGCTCAGATTTTCGAATTGAAATTATTCATTTTTGTTTACAGGATTAATAAATCTGGATATCAAAGTGACAGCCGACGAAGTACTGGACATCAACTGCTGGAAAAGAAAAATAAGGGAAGATCTGGTTTTATATGATGTATTTTATTTCTTATTGGAGTTATTAATATGGTAAAATTTGACAGTAGACAGTGCCTTAAATAATTAAATAAAAAAATTCTATCTGGCCTGAGCCCAACATGCATGAGCCATCATATTAATGAATTCAACTGTACAGATCACAGAGTGATTTTTATTTTTATTTAGCATATAGCAATATCTGCCCCCTGAAATTTATTCCTGGATACACCTCCTGCACCAGGGGAGCACTGTTTCCCATTAGGAGAAGAATTAACACCATGTCTCCTATTGCAAGACTTTGTTTTCTTTTATGCAGGAGATTTGTAGTCCACTTGTTGGTAGTTGGTCTGAGCCACTCACTCCATGATTTGTGGGGCTGCACTGTGGAATCATTGCTTCCGCTAGTGTGACCCATGTGCCATCAATCAACACTGCTGAATGTGAAGAGCAAGGGCTTTGGCACATGTCCATGTCATTAAAAGGCCTAGAGTGCCGTGCTCTGATGCTGGGTGAGAGGTGAAAATAAGTGTGTAGTGTGTTTATCTGCAGTGTGCGTCCAGTGCTTTAACGCCAAAAAGGTGTCCATCACTTCTCTCCTGACCTGGAGAAGCCCCACCAAGGCATTTCCCCAACGTCATCCAAATCCAAACAGTGTGGACGAAGAATGGGGTATTTGTTCTGAGCCTGCTCTCTAAGCTGAATGCATATGGAGGTGCAGCCTCTATAAATATAATCATCTGTAAATATAATCATTTTATATATCATTAACTCTAACAGTGGGACATCTAGGTATGTCAGAGTCTTCCCCAGAATCTATGGATCCACTAATTTGTTTAACTGATTCATTAAATGAGACAGTTTATTTTGAAAATCCACACGAGATTAAATGCAGATTCTACTCTAAAAGAGCAAAATAGAGAAAACAAATCCTCATCGGTGAGCCAGTGATGAACTCCTGCAGCTCGTTTGCTTGCCTTTCATTAAGTGAAGGACTGTTGCAATGCAATTTCGAATAGCTTCACGCAGCGAACAGATTCAATCAGATAAACACATTACTGCGGGCTATGGGATCGCGGCATAAATGAAAAGACCCAGGTTTATCATGGAAATGAGAAGGTATTTGGAGAACTGATGTCAAAACCTGTGGCTCCTGTCTATTGTTGCAGGCCCTTCCTTTCCAGAGCTTCATTATAATTATACAGCTTTCAGTCACAAAGAAACAGGCATGCAAATAATGATGGTACTTATCTCAAAAACATTATATATATAGGTATGAGCGGTGTAACTGAATACGAATACATTAATTGGAACTAAACAGATAATGCATTCTAAATAGACACACATACAGCCAAACACAGGAGGCACACTATTCAGGTTTTTTTTCCCCCTCACAGGGAATATGGTTGAGACTCTAGATGTGCATCAGGTGTGTGAATGATTGGTCATATATGAAGCTTGTGGGACAAAAAAGGTCAATTTTATTAATATGAACACAGTGTTGGGGGCAGTCGTGGCCTAATGGTCTGAGAGTGGGACTTGTAACCCGAAGGTGAACCTGAAGGTC
>CM074959.1:8235383-8247553 GCA_037577455.1 Pangasius macronema | reverse complement strand
ATGGTGGTTTAAATTAGGCTACTGGTTTGATTATATTTTGGAAAACAAGACCAACTAAATTTGTTAGAAAATATTGTGACGAACAAAAATAGAAACTGTCCGAGCAGGATTAAAGCATGTCTCTAGTTGATACCAATTATGAACTTGAGTGATGTAGTGGAGGTTGAGGAACTGCCAGAAAGAAAATCCAATTAGGCCATGCCCATTTCAGATTTAAATCCAAATACAGATACAGATACGGATATTTGGTGCACTAAACAGATGCAGATATATATAAACAGTGGCATTGGGTTACACTCCTGTAAGGTAGTGATAAAGGTAAAGGTAATGTAATGGGTAAAATAATGACCAACGGACCACTAGAAAAAGGTAAAATCTAGAAAAAAGAGGCTGCAATAAGTAGAACTGAACAGGGATTTCATCCTGTTCATTTTGTGCCAGGTTTTCACAAAAAAGGTGCCTAAATAGCTATCTCCCCCAAAACACATTGAGCATTGTATTCTTGGTCCAGCCAGCAGTTGCCAAGGGCCTTTTTTGTAATGCACAAAAATGGCTCCCATTTCATAACTGTCAAATTACAGCACTGACAGCATTACAGCACCACAGCTTTCCAATTTCACTAACGCCACCCGAGCCTGTTCTGGGACCTGCACGGAAGTGTATGCCAGACAGGGCTTTTGGACACAAGCGCTGATTGAGTTGTCGAAAAAAAAACAGCTTTTCAAGAAGCTTTCTAGGCTTGATGTGGCTGGAGGTGTTTTTGTTGGATGTGTTGAGACTTAGACAGCAAAGTGATGTTCTAATTTGAATTCGTCTCAAGCTAATATTCTTATCTGTTACTGTTTTTACAGTAAACAAGCTTTTCCAGGAATCTTTTTGTTCAAATGAAATCTTTGATAATTAATGTTTGGGATGTTTTTCGCTAAAATGATGTTGGAGAAACAATAGGAGAAACGTAAATGACACATCCTAATGGAAAAGAAAAAAAAACATATTGCTTTAATCTCACTTTGAAGAATGCTTCTCTTTATCTGAGTCCATTTTCTGCACATTTCCTGACCCTGCTTATTGATGACATAAGTAGAACGTAGTAATTTTCTTTATTGCAGACATAAAGAAAGGTTAAAGCTAATTACACAATCCCAGCATTAAACCTTTGTATACATACATGATATATATAATGTATACATACAAATTATATGTCAAAACAAGAACTGACTATACACTTAACTACACCAAGACCAACAAGAAAAAAACTAAAGAAAACTCCAATAATAATAAAGGTCTGTAAAATATATTTTTCAAAATATTATGCAAAATATATTACTATTTAGTGATGCATCCTATACTCTGGAAAATATATGAAATGTCTGGAGACGACAAGACGACGAATTTCTGTGACACCTCGACACTCAGTAATTGTGATACAAGTAAGGTGGAACATCATTATTAGGTCAACTCAACCCTCATAGCCTGCTTTTTTTATTTCATTACATCAGCACTCCATCTGTTCACAGAGGATGATTATCCTAAATCTGTTAGCAGTGTGAACCAGCTCATCTTCAATGAACTATATAAAAGACTTCTTCACTTCTCAACTTCAACATGATCTACAACTAAACTACTTTTTTTTGTATGGCAACTCGAATGACAGTTCGTTTAATCTATGAACATAAAACTTGTTTGAGTATCTGATTTCATCATAGATCTGTCTGCTTTTGGCCGCCCTGTGAGTGACAGTGCTCTGGCTCGAGCTAGAATAGATGAGCTTTTCTGGTCATGTATTACTGGAGATATGCAAGTCAGTCAGCAAGATGAGGAGAAATCCCTCCTTGCCCGGGGCTGTCACTGATGTAAAAAAAAAAAAAGACATTTCCTGAATCTTTCATCTTATTTTCAGAAAAACATATTCCCTGTGTGCAGAATACTGTATGTTGGTATGCTGGAAAAAAAAAAGTTGGACGTTTTGTCTGCTACTATCTCAACCATTAAGCCAGTGACTTGGGCTGAGAAGATGAAATATGTAGAAGACAAACATAATAAATACCTTTTTCAGGACTGTTGCAACAGCTGCTCTGAAGTTTGAGTACTTGTATGCGATACAAGGGCCATTATTACACAAGCTACATGATAAATATGATAAGTTGTTGGATGTGTTGTGAGGGATTTACAACAAAGAATTGCATAAATTACATAATATGTCAAATAAATATGTAACTGATGGTTTTTTAATGTGCTATCTCTGGTAGGTTTGGAGCACCAAGAGACATCCCTGAAGAATAAACTCAAACTGAACGTCAAGCATAACAGCAAGTAAAGGCAATGAGAAGAGTCAAAAACTGATCAAAATACAATATGAATATAAAATAAAGTCATGTAGACACAAGTGTTTGTTCTGTTCATAAGGAATATGTGAATAAAAACGTTTTACAGGCTCTTTAAATGTTGTTGGAATCGGACATGTGGTGAATATCTAACCGGCTTTACTGTTGTAATATTGTCATTATTACAAGAAATGTTTTCAAGAAATATTTTAAGATACTGGGACCTCATTTTGAGAAACTTTATCACAATAATGGTTTTACTTTGTCTGGGATGATGGAAACAGGCTTAGGCCAGTTTAATGCCTGCCCTTCAGTTGTATTAATTTGTGCAAATAATCAAGGTTCCCAAAGTGAAGTGACTTCCAGGCTGCTGTTAATCACACTGCAGGTGCAAAATTCATCTATTTGTCATTCACCTCCCTGTAATTTGCACTTAAATTTTATTTTTTTTAAAATATATATTAATTAGCAAGTTTCAGTCTTCCGTAGACCCTGTTAGTAAATCAACTAACAAGCAGATTTTTGTGGAGGTTATTAAGCTTTCATGTGTTTTACAGGCAAACCTTTATTAAATCAGGGCCTGGATCTTCTACAGCCCATTGCACTTGTTGGTTTAGTTTCACTCTTGACACAATCCAACTGTCAAATGGAGCTAAAACTACAAATAAGTTTAACTCAATACTTATATAGGCTAGACTGCTGACATGAAGTGACTCACTGTAGTAGACAGGACTGTAGAATTACAATGTAAATAAGTTCAATCACTTACAGTGAGTAAATCATTTTAGTGTTTCCTAGAATATTGGTTTCTGTCTGCCTTTATTAAACTCAAAAAAAAAAAAATATGGCCTCTGAACCTTAGTTTTTTATTGCAAGGTTCAACAAGAAGTCCACTCATTGATATGTTTTGTATAAAATGCTGAGAGCAAAGTAATTGTATATAACTAATTTGCTTGGAACAATTAAAAAATTTGGTCCGATTACCCTCACAGATTTTGAATCTCTCCAAATAACCCACGGTCCTAATGTGTAACATGAAATAATAATCAGATAGCCAAAACGACGGGATTTTCAAATTATACCCAAATTAATTCGACATGCTCATCACTGTGAGCAACATGCCTATTTTTACGATCTAATTTGAATGTGGGCAGTGACAATCAGTAGAGATAATTGCACTGACTACACTCTCAGTTATTACTTTAATCTGGATTCATTTCCCATCACCCCCAGTCATATCAACAATACAAAACAGCAGCAATTATACAAGTTTGTCTGGGTTTTTTTGCGACTAATATATGCCATACGACAGGTGAGTCACTACGTTTTGTCCTTCTACATAAAGCTGCCAAACCTCTAACAGGCTGTAATGATATACGTTATGCAAAATGCACCCGGCTGTTTTATAAGAAATGTGAAAAGCATCAAACTAGACTTCAGTATCAAAATGAACACGTACTTTGTATTATTGATGCAGAACGTGAATGCATATATCTACACCTGCTCTGATACTGGCCCACTCATGCTCATCCATCTGTGGTCAGAGAAAGCACTACAAGAAGGTGGACTAAAATTTGTGTTTAGAAGCCATCTTATGCTTCTCTAGGTATTGCCTTTGAGTATGATTATATCAGCACTTACTACTGTTATCTGTGCCTCGGCAGGTTAGACAAGGTATATAAAAATGGCTTTTTGCAGACAATAGGTACATAATACAAAACATGGATGAGAAAACTTTGGATGGCCAGCACCGGGCAGGAACTGTACAAGTAAGTCTTTTCCTAACAAGCTGATGGACAAGCTTCTTACTCTGGTATAGTACTTTCTAAAGACACCTTGCAAAAAAAAAAAAAAAAAGGTACTTAGAGTTTCAGACTGTACTTCAGGGCAGAATGCAGTACATGGAATATGTACCGTAAGCCAAAAGCTCTTGGTGTGGGTGCAGCTTCATGGATTTCGTGACATGGACTCAAGTAAAAGAGCTGGCTTTAACAGACCACCTGGCAGAGAAACAGTTCCTCACCAAGTACTTCACACCGTCTGTCAACACTGTCATAATACTAGTGACTGTAATGACACAATGTAGACTACAAGAAAGCGAATCAATTTCAGGAAAGTTTTGGCAGGAAGTTTGCTGACCAAACTGCTAGAGCTCAGAATAAAATCTTCAGGCTCTCACTGAACTACAAGAGCATGAGAGGAAAGACAAGGAGTTAGGGAGATTTCAGCAGATATTCAGGCTGTCTATGTTGGGTTCTATCTTATCCAAAGGAAAGGAAGCTTGCTATGAGGACTCAGACACTTTAATGGAGCTTAAAATGACTGTCAAAGACACTAACCAGTTGTGGGAGTTGTTTTTGATAAGCGGCACAGTCCCTTCGTACTCCTTAGCTAACTACTTTAGAAGCAAATGAAATTAAAAGGAATCTCATTTTCTCCCTCATTGAACAAACATTTATAAGAAACAGAATGCTGTAAAGCACAGTAAAGTCAAGCACATAGAGCTTCTCCAACAAGAACAATGTTTTCTCTCTGGTGGCCGTTTTTCCATCCCTCCAGGCCACAAACTGCCTGCAAAACATGGGGCAAATCCAAATGTCATCCATTGCCATTATATATAAATATATAAAGGCAGGGATAAAGAATAAGCTAACTACTAGTTAAGCTAATACTCAGGTACCAATCTGCATGTAGCATTGACTGCAAAGAGCAGATGTCAAATAGTTGCCCTGACTCTGTTTCTAATCCTGCCTCCTGAACTGCTTTACATTTCTAAATTCCACACACCTACACATGCAGTGGCAAGGCACCAATTACTATTATCTCAATTCCACTGTTAGTCTTGGTGTAAATGGTCCTAATGATGGTATGTTGACGGCAGGGAGAGGCCACTAATAAGGGAAATTCTGAGGAAACAATAAGAGCGGGTATGCTTGTTAGCAAGGTGCAGGGAGCTCTCTGCTTGTTAAATAATGGATGACATAAGACAGCCTCTGGCTGTGAGGACAGCAATCAGGAGGAGAGGCATGAGCGCCTGACAAAGAGCAGCAGCACACAGAGGCCTGTTTACCCAAAATCTTGCCCTTGAAATAGAAGGGCGCCAGAGCCAGACGGAACCTAGCTCTGGCTCTGTGGAAGGAATGACTAGGCTCTGCGTTGCATTCCAAGTCATTTTTCCCATTTCACAAAATAAAGCCATGGCTGAGGGTGAAACATGGAAGCTGGCTCACTTTTTGGCATTCTTCTGGGAATAAAGGACATTAAAAGCAAATGGCATTTTTTTCTCTAGTGTCTGAAATTGAATTAATTTCGTTAGCTGCTCAGACATGCATAAATTCTGCTGCACTACTGTGTTTCTGAATGGCTGCTAGGCTTGCTGTTGTGAAAGTAAGTCCTAGAAGTTCCATTTCCCTTCCATCTTTCACTGAATGAATGGTTTGTATATGTCACTATTGGCATGTATCTTCTGCAGGGGATGCACCTGCATTCAAACCTATAAAACATCACTCTGTACATCTACAGCTTGAACACCTAATTGGCCTGAACCTAACTTGCATTTTACAAATAGACTAATCTCATAGTGTATCATTTGGCTTTAACTGCCTATAAAATATTTTCTATGCAATACTTCCTTGCCTAAACCTGTAAAAAGACCATTCAGCCATCAACGTGAAGATATAAGCTCCTGCCCACTCCTCCACAAGCTGCTCTATTATTGCCTTTGACGTTGTTGTAACACAGCATGAGAGTGGCAAGCCAATATTGCTCATTCTCGTCCATCGAGATGTGCTTTTGTGGTTACACAAGATAGTGTTTATACCTTCAAGGTTGTCACTCTGAATTAACCAGTTAACATGCTCTGTCAACTAGCCAAAAGCACACTGAACAAGACTGTTTCATTACCAGAGAAGAGACCCAAAGGGAGGACTATTTATCACACTATAGCACTTCACAGATAAGAGCAGATGGCACCCTTTAAAAGGGGAAGCAGCAGCAACTAAACAACCCCACTACCAGATGAAAATTTCCTTAAATACTGAGCACCACTAAGTATGGACACATGTAAAAAATAGCAATGACAGAGTGATCTTGGCCTACATGTTTAAACTGGAAGTCTGGTCCAGAGTAGATTTATTTTTTTATCCCAGTTGTGGCGGGGTGGTCGTGGCCTAATGGTTATTGAGTCAGACTTGTAACCTGAAGGTGAATTTGAAGGTCATGGGTTTGAGTCGGCAGGGATTGTAGGTGGGGGAAGTGAATGACCAGTGCTCTCCTCCACCTTCAATACCACGACTGAGGTGAGACCCTTGAGCAAGGCACCGAACCCCAACTGCTCCCTGGGTGCTGCAGCAAAAAAGGCTGCCCACTGCTCTGCGTGTGTGTTCATGGTGTGTGTGCACTTGGATGGGTTAAATGCAGAGCACAAATTCCATGTATGGGTCACCATACTTGGCTACACGTCACTTCACTTCAATTTACTTGCTGCCATTTATTGGCGACTACTGAGTTCTTCTCACTAAAATGACAGCTACCTAATAGGGACAATGAAGACTAACACATACTTCCTTTAAACACTTGATATCAAAGGAACACACTTGTAAAGTTCTTTATTTGCACACATAAGCTAACAGATTGGCTAGTGATGCTTTGATTGGCAGGGTAGGAAAGGACCACCCAGAGGGTAGAGGGGTCAATTTTCATGGACTCCAGACCACTAATGGTTTTGGCAATGCCAGCATTTGAACTCATGATCATCTAAAGACAGAGCAAATTTTCAGACCACTGCACCACTTGGAGGCCCAAAAAGTCCAACAAAATAATGGACTTTTGTTGAGGAGCTTTGACAGCAGAGCCAGGTACTTTATATTGAGTGCTCCAAGAACAAGCTGAGGTGAAGCAAAGGTACTGGCCCAGATTAAAGGTTGTCTATCATGCAGTCGACACCCAAAGAGTGTGAAGTCCATGTTTTCCAGGAAGCAGTAGACTAGTTTATTTAAAAGGAAAACAGTTAAGCTCACCTTCATCTGCTGCTTACTAGGAGGTCAAGGCAAGAGGAGAAAATAAAAACATAGATGCATAGTGAAAAAGAAGATGAAGCAAAGAAGAAAGAGATGGGGAGAAATGACAAAGATATAAAGTGACAGGAAAGCCTTGCTTGGTTCGGTTCAACCCCAGGCTTTGAAATTGGTGTTTCAACATAGCTCTCTAAGAGAGACAACAATACAACCTAGTCTCCACTCAGACATGTCAGATTTAACATTCAAAATGTGTGGGTGAAAACAGAAAAAGAGATAAATGCTGATCAGTCTAGTTTGTGGCAGGTGTTAATTTTCGTCATTCATTTTCCTAGGTGGAAGCTTGAGAAGACATGGTTCACCAATCCAATGTCACCCATCTTAAATGAGCCATGCGGGAAAAGAAATTAAATGGAGCACTTCAAAAGTGGTAAAGGAATACAACCACACAAAAAAGTCCTGGAATAAACAAGCAATACAATACTTGAAAAGTTGAAAAAGACTTTGTTTAGGACAGTGGCTATGTATTTGTCCTCAAGCATCTGTTATTAGTCAAGAAAGTTAAAAACATGCCGTCCTCCAAATGCCTCTCAGTCCTGAATGCCTGTGGTTGCTGAATCGCAAGAATTGAGCATGCTCTGAACAGAGGGTTTGTGCTGGCAGCAGAGACCTGTGGTTTCCGCTGTGACTTCTCCTTGCCCCCGGCTTTGTCAAACTAACAAATACCCAAGGCCTCCACTCATGTTTGCTGTATTCTGCTAGCTAACGCACTGAGGAGAGCCACTGCAAATGTTCGCAGAAAAAAAAGAGAAGTAAGCTTCACTTCTAAAAAGCTTTTACTCTCAGGGACTCTCAGGATATTTACTTTTGAGCTGTACCTTGTTCCTAGATATATGTAGATCAAAGACTAATTATTGCTTTCGTCTTCCCAGCAGTAGAGCAAAACATGGTTCGTATTTGGAACCTGTTTAACGAAAGGACAATGGAGATGGGTTTGTGTTGGAGAATGTGGTTAAATACCATGGCAGGCAGTTACTAAAGCCGGTTTTAAACTGTGCAATTCCAATGCTCTTTTTTTTACGATTATTACTTGTCACACTGTACGAGATGATCCCAATAAGAATTCTGTAACAGACTGTGTGATAGCATGCGTTCTTCATGTCAGATTAAATGATGAAGATGGTTACTATATTCTTCCATACTGGCTGCACAGCAATGCAGCACAGGTTTGTAACTCTTCAGCTGGAAAGCATAGTTTCACACCGTCATGATAGAAAATAAACTCTATGAACAGAGTTAACAGAGTCGCTAATTAGTTAGCTACACACGTGGAAGGTGTAATTCATTCTCTGTTTCTTTCCATTTTGCATCCCTTTTTGTCCTGTCATGACATGTGTGATGAGCCATGTGTATAGAGACATTCTGTCTGCTGCTGCAACTCAACAAAGTGCTCACTTTTAAAATCCAATATCTTTCTGTTTACGTTTCACCATTGCCACTATTGTGTTTTTAGCTGTCCTGTGAGTTTAGTGTAATCATATGCCATCCTCGTATTGGTGGATTCTAGATGTGTGCTGTAGCAGTGGACACACACTGAGATATAAGCAAAAATTGACACTGCTTAAATCTGACACTGCCAGAAGTTTGTCATCAGCTGCCTTTTGGTCGCAGCAGCACTAAATTGACTGCAGGTGAGCACATCACATTATGCGATCTAAGACACCGATCTCACCTCACAACCAAAGATTATCCTTTAAGATGAACGATTACGCCTGCAACAGCAAAACATACAACATTTCATACAATGTAAATACGGCTTAAACCATGCTGAGAGTAGCCCAATTTAAACTATTACAACCCTGACCAGGCAGTTGCTAAGGATAACTGAATGAATGCTAAATACATTGCTCAGTGACTCAAATTCGTGTTAATTAATGCGTTCTTCCTTTGTCCTGCAAGCCACATATCTGACCGCTTGCACGCACAAAAAATTACTCATATAACTTTTTGTTGTGTACTTTGGGATTCCAGCACTGATGGTCTCAACCAGATGTCCTGTGCTGACAAACTTTCCAAAAGGAAATGTTTATTAATGTGACAGATTAAACTAATCTGTTGAATACACATTATCACTTTATTATTCATTCCGATTAATATATATATATATATATATATATATATATATATATATATATATATATATATATATATATGTGTTTGTATGTTTGTCTGTGAGTGTGTATGTATGTGTGNATATATATATATATATATATATATATATATATATATATATATATATATATATATGTATGTATGTATGTATGTATGTACGTATGTATGTATGTATGTATTGTGTGTGTGTGTATCTCACACTTATCTCACTGAACCAATGAAGCAGTGATGCCTTGTAGTATTGTAGTCCAGAGCATGTGCTAATTCCCTTTCGACATACCCCGGCTGCCCTTCCTCTCTCCTACAAGCTAAATTTGCTCCCTTTTCAGGGATATGTGGAGCACTCCCCAATTCCCAAAGCCATTTATTCAACTCTGTGCCTGTCAGGAATTATGCTGGGTCAGAGCCGTTGCCAAGGAAACGTTCTAGACCAATTAAAACAAGTATGCAGAAATATATAGTGTTGAACCCCTGAATTACCCCATGAGTGAACGTGTCTCATCGCTGTCTGTGTGTACTTTTCGAAGAGACAAACCAAATACCGCAACTCACCCAAAACTCTGCTTTTACATGCTTGTTTTTGTTTCTCAGTTTCTTTCACTTAATCCAAAAACCCTCTGTGTCCATGCCAAGCTGCTCGTCTCGCTTTGATCCAGAAAAAAAATACAAAGTCTGTTTGTTCAACTAAGTTTGTTTCAGAAAGCTAAATGTAAAAGGAAGAAGAAGATGAAAAAAAGGACATGAATTCGAAGGCTGGTGCCAAATGCATAAACACATTTAAACAGTTCTTTCAGATTTCCTTCATAAACTGTAAATTTGGGTCTGATCCAGGGAGAGGGTAAATGCAGGAGTGGATCTTTACTAGCGTCCTTACTTCTCTTCTGTCTACAAGCTCTTTTTGTCTCTGACAGCTCCTCTTTTATCATCTATCACTGCCAGTAGAGGATGAGATGGCAGAATTGTTTAAGCTGCCAAAGACAAACCAGAACACAACTGAGAAGACAAAAGGAAAGCAAACCAAGTATACAGTGTACAGTGCAACTTAATTGCCCTGTCATGAACATTCCCTGCTGTTGTTGTTTCTTCAGGATTACCATAGCTGAGAGCTTTTGAAATTGTTCAAGCCATGAAATATACAACTACTAAATGAATGGCTATAAATGTGACAAGTAGGACTCAACGCAAACGGTGTCGGCAGTGATATCTCGCCACCACTAATTTCTATTCCACAAAATATACTTCAAACAGGAAAGAAGCTAAAAGACGAAAAACATTTGACCTTGCTGAGACCTTGACCCTGTCTGGATCAATTCCAATCTCTAATTAGTTCATCTGCTGGTTACAATCATAATTCCATATAAATCCTACACTTTCAACCATTCGTTCTTGAGATCTCGCACTAACAAGATGCCTCTGTCCTGAAGTTCCTCACTCACACTGAAGACTCCTTCCATAAATCCTAAATAAATGTCTCCTCACAAGAAAGCTTCACCATATCAATGATTCAATATATTTTCCTATTAAATAACAGCATGCTCTAATCAATTTATTATTAGGGTTATGTGGCATATCCATCATATTTCCTTGTAAATGACCGTTTATTAGAAAATAGACAATGCATTAGAATGAGCATTCATGTAAACCTGTGATTAGTCTTACACTCGGGACTACTTTCAGAGCCGTGCTCTTCTAGAAAATTCATCAACACTTCCCGACAAATCAGAATAATAAATCAGCAATATATAGTGATTCAAAATGAAAGTCGTTTAGATGTCGCCCATTATGCCTCTTCATTAGAAGCGAAATATTTCAGCTCACTGGCGGTCTGTGAGAGCCAAAAAAAAGAAGAAAAAGAAAAAGCTTTAGTCAAGCAAGTGTGTAAGATATGATCTGAAACAGCAAAGCAGGTGCCTCACTTGTCTCGTGGGAAGCCATTTTGTCTATTTACATCTGCTACCTGCTATGAATATTCCACCAGGCTTTCATGTTTTATGATCACAGGATCCTGATTGGAATACAGAACAATCCCCAGCTGCCAGGTTATGACAGAATACTTCATAAAATCAGACTGTGTTCAATACTGATTCAGCTCAATGCAAAAATCATTCGACTGTAGTTTTAGTAGGATTCAGATTTTACTGTGATGGATAGTAATATAGTCTAGCAGACTAGCAAAGATTTCCCTCACCTTCAAACACAGAAGTGACCTCAGGCATGGCATGGCCATAAACAAGCTGTAATTCCTTTGTTGCCACGGAGGCAGTTTGGGGATTGTTAGGTTCTACATAGGCCGATCTGGGAGACCTTACATGGCCTGTTCTATCCTGATAAGATTAGCCTGGCACATCACGCACACGCGAACATATGGCACAAGCCAGCCATCCTAGTCCAGTGGCCTGTCAATCAGCCGACCATGTGACCATGTGTCTGCTTACAGCACCTGCTTACTTCTGGGGACAAAATTGATGCCATTTTTTTTAAAATTAGAATATCGAGTTATTATCAGACCTGCCAACCTTAAACGATTTTTATGCGTACAACCCCCCACCCAAGCGCCGGCCAACTAACTGCGCCCATCAACGCACACCACAACCGCACCCCCCATTGTGCACTCCATCAATGTCCTCCCACCACTACATCACGGACACAAGCATAATCA
>CM074959.1:8206723-8226027 GCA_037577455.1 Pangasius macronema | reverse complement strand
ACACACACACACACACACACACACACACACACACACACACACACATATATATATATATATATATATATATATATATACATATATTTAACCCAAGACAACACCTAACAAGTGTGGCTATTTTTCACCCAATATAAATCCACTACATATCATCTAAGCTGTTATATATTTGGCCTCTTTCAGCAACATACTTGGATTGGTATTGAATCTGATATATTTGGCAATATAACATAATTATAAACATTCTGGCCAAGGAGCATTTGTTATTTTCCATACATGTATATCAATGTTAGTGTCATTATAACACTTAAGTGGAGTGTGAAACAGCTTGGAACTGGCAGATACATGACCCCCTGAATTATTAAATATCCATGTTGTCCTCCAAACCTGTGGGAAAGCTTAAAAAAAAAAAAAGAAAAAAAAAAAAATCCATTACTGTGAAATCCTCACTTCACAGAATCAAAGCACTGGATGAATTCTTTGGCTAATCTCTGTTCAGCTCTTTACACTCTCCATTCCCCTCAAGCTCGGCTCTCCTGCTTCATTGCCTGGCTTGAGCCTCTGAGTCTTGACCAAAATCAGTCAGTTTGCTCAAAAAAAAAGAAGAAAAAAAAGAGAAAGAAAACAGCGGATGGCAGCTGACAAGATTTAGTGAGAAAGAACTGCATTAAGACAAAGGTAGTGCAGCTTGCTCACACATGAAATTATAAAATTGTCCTACCTTTATGTAAAAAATAAAAATACATAGCGAAAATGTTCCTGGAGACAAACTAGCAAAAAAGGCAATTATAAATATCAATATTCTGCCACTTTTCACTAGTGAATGATGACACGTTTGCTTTGTGTTAATTAGACTGCAGTCGCACGTCACTTACTTTAATTTATTTTTTTCTGACTCTTCCTGGTACCCCAGTCTGAAGTACATATTTCAGGTCTATAATTAATTAATCAGTGCGATTAGAAACAGCAGGCTACCTTCCTATCCTGCCAATTAAATTTCTGTCTCCCAAATGCATCTCATCAGCTACAGGTGAGATGGTGCATTAGTTATCTGTCTCCTTTTCTTCATGCCACTACAGTCTGCTTCCTGAACTAATGCAAGACCTGATGTCTTTGACAATCTGGTTCCATTGGTAACAGAACTGAACATTGTTGCATATGCTTGGCTGAGTTACAGTGCTCCAATCTGAGATGGCAGGCATCATGGTGAGGCATTCGCTAGTTGAATGAGAGTGCTTCAGCTGCCGCTGCCTCAGGTGTATCAGCTCACTCTCTCTCCCTCTCTCTCTCTCTCTCTTTTTTTTTTTTTACTTGTGTCTGTATGCTGAGTGCTTCCTCCTGCGGTGTGCCTGCCACACATAACTACTATCTGATCTCTGCCATTCAGCACTGCCTGGGGTACAAGCTGATTTTAAAGGCTCAGTTTCACCTTCTAGTGTTCTGCAAGGAGTGCTTAAATGTAGACCAACATTAATTTAACATTGATTTAAATTACCACCTACAAATTAAAGGAAAACTGTGAGTGTTACATTGTGGGCCGTTTATTTATTCTGGGGACAAATCCCTTTTAGAGAGAAGGATCACTGCAAATCAATACAAATATCTTCTGATTGATCTCCTGTATGCTATGATGAATTATTTCTATCCTGATGGGAGTGGTCTCATCCAGGATGACTCTGACCCCAAGTAATCAAGTAAGTAACTTCTTACTAACACACTTTATGCTGGGTTTGCCTTGTCAACCCTCTGTACTTCACACTGGAATGGTGCATCCCTAATATGAAGATATATAATATAGATCATTGTATAGAACGTTTAACGTTTAACATAAGTAAATTTTGACTTATGACATTTATCCGCAATCATTAAGAATAAAAAGAAAAAGAAGTTAGATTGAATTAACTAGAGCCTGTTATAATAACAACCTTCTTTTACAGCAAAGATGCCCCATTTGACTGACAGTTCAACTGACCAACCATAATTGTTTTCCATAGCCTGTCAGCAAATACACAAGGCTGTAATTTATCTGCCACTAACTGCTTACAACACAAACTCTGAAAACGGGGTGTCATAAACTTTTTTTTTCAATGCAGAGACTATATACTGAAAGACACTAAAGACACTAGTGACCATTTGGCTTTTGGGTTCTAGACCCAATTAATGAGATATGTGTTCAGGCTAATGAAAACTGGACAGCTGAACGATTGGAAAAACCTCACCAGGTCTTTTTCCAGTAGCCATCTGTCTAGTTTAGGTGAACCTGTGCTTCAGATTCCTGTTATTGGCTGACAGGAGTTGAAGCCAATGTGGTCTTAGGCTGTTGTAGCCCATTCACTTCAAGGTTCGAGGTGTCATGTGCGCCGAGACGCTTTTCTTCTCATCATGGCTGTAAAGAGTGGTTATTGAGTTATTTTGTAGTCTTCCTGTCAGCTTGAACCAGTCTGGCCATTCTCATCCTACCTCTCTTAATAACAAGACATTTCTGCTCAAAGAACTGCTGCTCACTGGATGTGTTTTTGTTTCTCACACCATAACCGTGTATTTTCATGTTGTGCATGAAAATAGTAGATCAACAGTTTCTGAAATACTTACACCAGCCTGTCTGGCACCAAGAACTCTAGTTTTAACACCTGTCCACTTTTGAAGACTGAAGATTAAAGAAGATTGACACAGTTAGTCTGTGCCCATGATGGCCTTAGATTCTTGTTCTTGGCCGACAGGAGTGGAGCCTGATGTGGTCTTCTGCTCTTGTAGCCCATCCACCTCAAGGTTTGATGTGTTGTGTACTCTGAGATGCTTTTCTGCTAAACACAGTTGTAAAGAGTGCTCAGACCAGTCTGGGTGTTCTCCTCTGATCTCCTCATCAACAAGGTGTTTCAGCCTGCAGACCCTCTGCTCATGTGATGTTCTTTTGTTTTTCGCACCATTCTGTGTAAACACTAAAGGCTGCTGTGTGTGAAAATCCGCAGTATCTGAAATACTCAAAACAGCCCATCTGGCACCAACATCTATGCCACTGTTAGTCACAGAGATCACATTTTCCCCCATTTTAATGTTTAATGTGAACTCCAGAAATGCAGCTCATTGCAGGAAATAAACTATTTTTTTATTTAATATTTTCTGACAAGCTGTCTACACTCGAAGGCTCTTTGGATGGCTTCTGGATGTAATAATAATGTAAGGTTCCACTTACAACCTTTCCTGAAACGTAAACCCTCTACCACAGGGATCTACATAGAACCTTTAATGGTTCATCTATTGGAACAAACTGAAGACCTATTTGAATGCTAGTTCAAACCTTTCTTTTTTTGAATGCATTTTTCTATCCATTCAGCATTGCTGATTATTGCCTGTCATCTCCATCTCCAGATGTAGTGACAACCTGTGCAGATCATAATGTAATAAATGGCTCCTACATTCATTTTTGCAATCATAGGTCTGTCAAGCATGCTATAAACTCTGTGTATTTTTAGATTTCTGATCATTACAGGTGTACTGACAATGGAAGTGACAAAGTAGGTTTTGATCAGTACGTGCCATCAGAAGTTTGCCTGACAGCAACGGTGTTTTAAAAATCAAACAAATATTATTCTCAGTCTGTAACTACGCCCTAAAGTCCCGCTGAGGGATTTCTAATTTCTGAGCCTTTAATTAATGGCTGCTATGATCTTACATCAATAACGTTTATTATGATTTAAGGCATCAAAGCTATTATGCATGCAATGCTGCCTCTTCACATGCTGACTGAATTACTCCTTTCCCTCACTTCGGTGATCATTAAAACTAATTAGAGGAACTAAAATAACATTTCAGATAATTTACTAAATATCACTTAAAATATCTGTACACTCCTTGAACTACAGTGGATTTAAGCCTGATTACACAACCACCATTTAGCCCTCTTAAATCTTGGATATTATAGTTAAATATACTTTATATCTAATACCATTTTAACATCATTTTTTTCTGAATCTAAGAAAACATGCATTTAACCATTAAATGAGTTAAACCATCTCAGGCAATCATATCTCTTTCTCTCTTTTTTTCACTAGGTTTCTTGGCTGTATTTTGCTCTTAAGTGACTCGCATTGTAAAACTAACAATTAGCAAACACACAAAATGTGGTTGACTAGCATCCATGCTAATTGGGGACATTAAGAACATTCAAGATCTACTCACTTTTTAATGAATAAGTTTCTTTAAAAATTCTTTAAAACGATAATTTGCATTACAGCGTTGTACTTTCAAAGCATCCTTGTCAGTCAATATCACAATATAACTGAAAAAAAAAGAAGGTAAAAAAACGAGAGAATTTTTTTCTTTCCATGATCTTCAGGAAATTCTAATGATTCAGCTTCCTGTTGAACATGTGACTTGCGGAATATTCCAAATATTTCATATATTTTCAAAGGATGTTCTCATGCATTTAAGATGCCAAATGGATTCCCACATTAATGCAAAAAAAATCACATAATATATTTGAACTATTTTATTGATTATATTCCAAAATAAAGTGTAGTTATTATGATACAGATATACCGGTACAGGCAACAATGCTGTTTTCTAAGTGCTCTTGATCTGATGTCTTTGGGATGCACATGGCACCCCATCATTAAATCACCCATAAGCTGTTTTAACATGTTGTGTAGGTGAACTACATGTTAAATAAGAAACAGTTTTGGATTCAGCCCAAGGTTCAATTCTCAGATGTATAAAGTGCTCTCAGAACACATGGATAACCATGCCTTCTCATTTACCCGACAACTGTTTGCTTGATAATCCCAGCATGCTTGAGCCGAGCGACAGAGAGAGAGCGTGTATGTGTGTGTGTGTGTGTGTTCTGTGATAGAATATATACGCTGTGGGTAACGTCAGAACATTTCTCAGAGTATGAATACGTGTACTTTAGTACTTATCGACACCAATACCAATATTGTCACCGAAATGTATAACCTACTTAGCATTAATCAATCATGGGACATTTTATTTAGCCCTGATTAGACGTACCCGGTAGTTAATTTGACTTGCATTAGTTAGCTACGTTACTTACCTTAGCTTGAGCAGGGTT
The DNA here is from genome assembly GCA_037577455.1 of Pangasius macronema. Taxonomy (NCBI): domain Eukaryota; kingdom Metazoa; phylum Chordata; class Actinopteri; order Siluriformes; family Pangasiidae; genus Pangasius; species Pangasius macronema. Next base: position 8,220,962 of record CM074959.1, on the reverse strand, counting down.
GCTGCAGAGAAGAGCAAGTTTTTTTTTTTCACTTCAAAATACCGAAGCTGACCATTAAGAACAACATCCTATTATTCACAAACCTAGAGTTGTCTGTAGGCATTTTTTTCTCATCTACCTTGCGTTTCCTGAAGCACTGATTGTTGTACTATGCTACTGTGATTTATGTTTAAAATGTTTTATAAGGTTAGTCATATTGTAAGAAGATGCAGTAGATGCCTCCTCTTGATATTTTTCGCAAAGCACAGTTTGCAGTCTGCTTTGCTTTGAGTCTCGTCATTAACTATGAAATATGTCCAGATCTGTGTATATTTCATGTTCTCTGTTCATTAGAGCGGCAACATACACTAGACTTAGACACAGTATCACGTGGTATCGGATTGTGGAATCAAAGCACTTTTTCATGAGAATGAATTTCACGTGTAAATGAGCCAGGTATCAGATGGATACCTGATACCAGTGTTAGTACTGATGCATCACTATCCAGTGGTCTCCTGTCCACCAGTTGTGTGCAGTATTGATTTGGATGGGATGGGGGTATGCTGGGGGAAGCAAAGCTTGAAACCAGACAAAGGTAAAAAGGTAAACTGGACAACTGGACAAACAGAACAGCAACAGTGGACAGGGCTGACCCAAGGACAAGTCTGCTTGAGCAGCTATAATGGACCACTGCTGTTCTTTACTCGGCCAAGCCCCCCCACCCGCATGCTCCTTGAATTGCCATAGAGGCGGAACAAACCCCACGGCACTTTTCAATCACACGGTCTAAGAGCATTCTTAAGGAAACAAAACACATTATAAAAAAATGACTGACACAAATGCCATGTTTTCAGGCACCCTCTTTTCCAAGCTCTTCTCCTCCACCAGACATGTTTGTATTGTAAAAATGCTATTAATTCTCTTAATGTAATACTCTTTTCTGTGAGCTAATGAGTCATTAGCTTCACTTGATCTTGCTTGCCAGTGTAGATATCGGATGCACCACTCTTGACTTATTGGCTTGTTATAAGCAGTCTTATCCTATCTATGACTCTCAATAAAGCTCTTAGACATTTTAAAGATCTGGATAATGCAGGCAATCCATCACCATAACAACAAAGCAGAAACGTTTTGCTGTAAGGAGCCTGGTTGTTCTCACAATAATGCAATAACGCTGAAAGCACTCACCAGGCAGATTTTCTTCAATATAAGATTATAACCCCAATCAATGAAAACATAAGAAGCTTCATCATCATCTTAAGAAGCTTCATTTATCATCTTATGCTTGCTTATTGGTAAGTCCATGAAAAATGCTTATACTTTTCAGCATTACATTGTTGCCTATATAATTCTGCAAGGTCTTTCTTCAACTTGAGCTTATGCCACTTTTAAAACGCATTTAGCCACACAATCCAATCATCAAAATACAGCGTTTACACTACAAAAAGTCCACTTAAACCAATGTCATTTATTACATTTGTCTTCAGATTCTTGTTTCCTCAAGGACAGCATTGGCATCCAAATAACACACAAACAGGCACATACACACACACACACACACACACACACACACACACACACACACACACACACACTGTCCTTTTTTTTTTAAATTATTATTACATAAATAAATTCCTCAGCTAGAGGCTTTGTTTCCTCGGGCCATATTTTATGTGATGCATAGAAAAACATAAAAACACAATGAAATCACTGCAATACCCAAAAGATCAAGATAGTCTTACGAGTTAGAAGTGTTTGCATGAGACTGAAGCAAATGCTAGTTCAAATTCATACTTTTTTTTTTTCATCAGATATGTTTAAAACACTAAAAGAATGTACCATTAATTACAAAATTCAGAATACAACAAAATCTGTAGCCTTTTTTAATCTCTGCTTGTCCTGAGGTAATTAGCACCATAGCCTTTGTTTTAATTAGCTTAGTTTGCTGAGTTCATAGATTTTATTATCTCAACTTACTCTATTCACATCATAACCTTTGTTAGCTTAGGTTGCACAGTTAATGCCATAGCCATTGTTAGCTCAGCTTGTTCGGTTAGCCCCTTAGCCTTCATTGCCTTAGCTTGCTCAGTCAGTTCCACAGCCTTTATTTTCTCACATTCTTCAGTTAACGCCATAACCAGCATTAGCTCACTTCGTTCAGTTAGCGTCATAGCCCTTGTTAGCTAAGCTTACACAGTTAACATCCTAACCTTTAGTAACACAGCCTGCTTGGTTAGCTCTGTACCCTTTTGATGGCTTAGTTATTAGCATCAAAGCCTTTGCTTATTTTCTCACAGGAAAATGGGTAGAAATAACAAAATCCAAATATAAGAATCCAAGAAATACAAGACTAGATCAAATAAAACAGTTTAGGATGGGAAATCTTTTCACAGGGCCCTATTTTTTCACAAGCATTTGTAGGGACTAGCAAATATACACACCACCAACCCAAATTCACAGTCCTGGGGACTTTATTTACCAAAAATTTACTCAACATTTTCATACACCATAAACATGAAATTGAAATGCCAAGCACACTCTGCTTTACTCATCTGCTTTCCTGTGTTAACAGGATACAGATCAGCTACCCTGGCCAGCCTCCATCTCCCTCTCCGCCCCCTCCACTAAACACACACACACACAAACACAGTACCCGAATAAAACATACCCAAATACACCCACAGACAGATGACATGTTGACACGCGCCAGCATCACAACCATCAAGCCTCCCAGCTCTCACACCTGGTGTGTACAAGCTCCTTTGGGACAGCTAGTCTGGCTGCAGCTCACCCACCAATCACTCTTACTCTGCTCAGCCCCAGACAGTGATTTACATCCCTTTGTCTAAAGGTCGACATAATTCTCCATCTTTCCATTGTGTATATGGATGTGTAGGGGCAAGGAGGGGCAGCTGGCTCTCCAAAACCTCCAAAAAAGGTGCAGATTGGGGAAATAAAATTGTTCAGTCCACCTGCTCAGCAGGACCCTGACACCCTAACCCTCTTGCAAAGAGCTGCTTTTCGATTCTCCGCAAATGCGACAGTGGTGCATGCAGCAGGTCTAAAAATACCCGTCTTATAACAAGGATGATTTATCAACATGAGGTATGACATATGCATTAAGCAGCAAATCATATCAACTCTACTCGAAGCTATTTATACATGGCAGTACCAAATCCCAGCACTCAAACACAAAGTTAGACGTGCAATAGCCAAAAGACAAAGGAGACAACACTGCCTCGTGCCATCCTGATTACAATTAATCTCACTTTGCATTAGAGGCAGATATGGTCGTTAAGGCTACGCCACTACAAGACTCCTCTACGGCAATTTGCAGAACCCTTAAGAGACATTGAGTGTCACCAACCACGCTAATGAATGCTTTGAAAACAAAGGCCTTTCATTGGGCCCTGGGCCCCCTGGGACATGAGGGCTGATGTCATTGTGCTTATTCGATCGCAAAAAAAAAAAAAAGCACCATGGCAACCGGGGAGATTGTTCTTGTGAAAATGGGGGAGGATGTTTAAACAATGGCATTGGCCCACTTTAGCCTATTGCATGTAGATAGCCCCTGCTTAGCCAGGGTGGAAAGTTTGCAGAGCTGACCCTGCCATATGCAAGCAAGTCCTTCAGCATAATGCTATTACATCTGATGCCATCATCCATAATCCAATCTACAAATGTTATGTTTATCTGGGTATTACCATGAGAGTTTGCAGTAAGGATAATACTGTAGAGGGCAAAACAGAATGATGTAATGATTATACGACCACAAGAAACGCATTCTGCATTCACTTACCCTGCATTCACATTAGAAATAGAGTTGCTAATGTTTTTTTTTTTTAATATTGTCTTTTTTAGTTATGTATTCAAATAGTTTGTATTTATTATCCTATCTTGCACATTCATTCATCTTCATCATTCATCTTCAGTAACCAGGACCAGGATTTTGAAGCTTATCCCGGGAACATTGGGAGCAAGATGAGAATACACCCTGGACAGGACACCAGTCCATCACAAGACACCACGTGCATACACATTTATACCTAGTGGCAATTTAACGTAGCCAATTCCACCAGCATATTTTTGGGAGTTGGGAGGAAACTGAAAAACACAGAGGAAAACAAGAAGAACATGCGAAACTCTGCACAGTGACCCAAAGACAAGAATGAACTTGGGATCCTGGAGCTGTCATTTGCCAACAATCTCATGCCATGTCGTCCATCATGTACATTCTCACTTAAGAATTAGATATCTACCTACATGCTAGGAGAGAACACTAAACACAAACATATTTTCACCACTTAATTTAAGCAGGATACGTGCTTGTCTACTTGTTATTTCCATGTTATATTAACACTGGACAATACATTATTTACAACTTTAAATTTTGCTTTAATTTAAACCGAAAGTGAGGTTCATAGGGACCAAACACAAAAAGGACCTGACACCAGACAACAGTAAACAGTACCATATAATTGGTCAGAAAACGTACTGGACCATTAATCATGTCACTTGTCTACTTGTTGCTGTGTCATTTAGTTATCACCAGAATGGCAGCTCCGATTCATGCACTGCCAAAGAAATGAATGATTGCATGTCACTTTGTTACTTGTGAGTTTGATCATAGAGTTGTAGCCTTTCATCAGTCAAAACCTGAAATTTAATAGGCGTTTGACCTTAGATCAGGCTTTGTGTCATTCAAACCTGAAGCCTTCATATGGGATTTTACAAAGATGGACATATTTACATTTGCCACATTAGATGCCTCATTAGACATGACTGATGTATAACAAAAAACACATGGAATATTTTGTACTGGAATTGGTGGAATATATTTTTCAAACACTTGATTTTGCTAAATCACATGTGTTATCTCTGTGTATGTATGCCATAGTCTGCTGGTGCTACTGATAAACGACACATCCCACACTTACGGTGCCACTCAACCTGCAATTTTCTCTTTTATGGCCAACAGCACCTTCATTTCATCTGTTCTTCAGGTCATTTCCATTTTATTTGTATAGTGCTTTTAACAACAGACATTGTCATAAAGCAGCTTTGTAGAAATCTCAGTGTAGATTTATATTCAGGTCACTAATTAACAAGCCAGAGGTGACAGTGGCAAGAAAAAAAAACTGCCTTACAAGACATGAGGAAGAAAGCGTGAGAGGAACCAGACCTAAAAGACACCGGATAGTGAGATTATAAATCAATATAATGTTGTGTACAGGTGTAGAAGACTAAAGACAAACAGTACTGTGTGTTTAAGAGTCCTGAGATGAGCACAGGACAGTGTTTATGATTACAGCAGAAGTTCTTAGATACATATCTACTACAAAGTATGAGCGCATCTTTCCGAATAATAGACGTGTATGTTCACACATGATCCCTCTTAAAATTAAAATTACAATTAAAATACCTGAAAACTGTATTAGCTCCTATTCTGGTGGACTGGTCTAAAGATTTTATCTCTGGTTTGCATTTATTCAACCTCTTAGCAGTGAATTATAGTAATTTCAGCATGTGAAAGGGCCTTTAGTTATTACTTTGAGGGTAAACAGGGTCAACTCATGGGTGGCTGCTGGTTCCAGGTTCATTTCTAAATATGCAATCCACAAAAGGAAGGTAAGACCACACCTTATTGCTAGTATTTTATTTAAAAAAAAACTGCATCAACATCAATGCTATCTGCTGCAATAAAACTTCTGGCTTGTTCAAGCCACCATCTAAACGGCAACCTAATTTTCCTTGTGACCATGTTTCCGACAAAAGTTCTCATTTTTCAACATTTGGTACATGGTATAAAACTCACATCGACTTTCAGCCAAGCTAAAAGGAAGTGAGTATATTCGGTGAAGGATGAAGTCATATATCTTGATCCCTGTGCTGAGCGGGTGATATGTCTCTTTTTAAAAACTACTTTGTTTGTGAGGAATGAGTGTTGCTCTCAGCTTCGCGATCTGCAGCTCGCGCAGGTGTTTTTCTTTTCCACTTTTGGCTGGGAAACCGGACTTATTTGGCAATGAGGCGAGGACCTTTCAAAGTCATGACAGAAGACTAGTTCTTGGTCATACTTCAAATCCATTATAATTGCAAATAGGTTAATGAATGCATTATTGAAAAAAATAAAAATAAAAATAAAAACCTAATTAAAAACAACTCACAGTATGTATTCTGACAGCCCCAAAGTTCTGTCAGTGGAAGGTAACCATTCCCTCCAGACGCCTTCTGTTTAGACTACAGACTTTCTAATGGTCTGAACCATTATGGAAAACAAGAGAAGGAAATTCTGTCACTAGATACAATAACCAGACCCTTTTGGTTGATCGACTGAGAAGTAAATAGTGCTGGCCTTGTTGCTCTACTCATGTAATTGATTCCTTGCATTGTACACTATGATAGGTTAACCTGGTCAATATGCTCACTGCTCTGTCCTGTGTCTTCTCAGAAAAATATATTTGCACTAAGTATGCTTTCCATCTAAACATAAAGCAGGAGCATGCCAAGGTCCAGTGAAGAATGTCAAGCCTCATTCAACATCTCTGGAAAACGACTCCCCAATCGTTTAACTGCCTGAAATGACTCACAGAGGAAATCCGTGACAGGCATGGGTTTTTACAGTTCCACATATCTCCTCGATGTGCACACCACTTTTCTGCTCAGCATTCGCCCAGCCATGTTTTCAGCCTTGCCATCTCAGATTACAAAAAATCTTTTGTCGAATGAGCCCTGCAGCTTCTACACTGAACATTTACAGTTCCATTTCTCCACCAGCATCAGAACTAAATAGCAAGAACTATAGGTTCCTTTGTCACCAGCTGGAACTGAGCTTTGGGCCAACTTTAATATCACGCATCTTTTCTGATGGGTCTACAGCTTTTCACACACAAAAACATTTTCTGCCAGCTCCAGTCTGGTTTTGAGTTTTTAAATGAAAAACGACTCCTAGGTCTTGCTACAGAAGATTTGTTTCGACTTAGTGGTTTCCCTCCAGCTAATGTTCCATCTTCAAAATGGCATGGTGCAAGAAACAAATAAGTGAAGTTCTCTATGGTGTGCAAGTGATTACTTTTAGTGGGTGGTGTAGTGATTTTGACAATTTCTGGAGTTGGCAGGCTTAGTAAAAGCAAAAACTGCTGTTAATGACTTCAAAAATTGCATAAAGTGGTTAGAGGATGTTACAAGAGAATATAATAAGTAGAAAATATTTTAATGTTGCTTTAGTTCTGATTGAAGTGTCCAGATTCTTGCATGTTTCACTTCCTTGCATGTTTTATGCAATTTAGTACTTATTAGCACTTAATAAGTATCATTCATTAAAGTCTATTTAACATGAACATAAGCTTAAATGTGACAAATGAATTAGTAGATGAATTCATTTATCTTCAGTAGTTATTTTGTCCAGGAAACACTAGACAGAAATACATCCTGGATGAGACGCGAGTCCAGTGCAGGGCACCATGCACAGACACACACCTTTACAGCTACGGACAATTTAGCATAGCCAGTCCTCCTACTGGAATTTTAGGAGGTGAAAGGAAACCAGAGAATTTATATACAGTGCCCTGAGTTGAGGATCAACCCAGAGACCCAGGGAGTGAGGTGGTAATCCTACCTGCTGTACCACCATGCTGCCCTAACAAATTCATTTGTCATCTTGACATGTGTGCCTGCATATCTCCAGGGTCCAGGGTGTTCACTCCTGATCTCAGGTTACAGACATATGGGATTTTGCATTTTCTCCCCACGACATTCCTCCCAGTATTCCTGCTTTCCAAAAACATTCTTGTAGGTTTTGGGAAATCCGAAACAGGCCCCTACGAACACTGAAAGGTTGTTGAAGTATTCTGTGTGAAGAGCTTAAAATGTACTCAAGCAACACGAAAGATGGTTCCAGATACATTTGTGGGGGATAATAAATAAGCAACAGGAGCACAACCGTCGGGTGATAAATGAGAATGAAAGCCTAGCAGTCCAGTCAGTGTGTGAACACTGTGCATCTGCAGATGTTCTGAATAAACTACCAGCTCTGCAGTGGGAACCAAAGCCAATCTTGTGCCAGATGAAAAATAAATGGACCTGGGGAGCCACCAAAGAAGGACTCCATTCCTCCACAGGGATGTAAACAAATAGACCTCAGCATCCCTCGCTTTTCCCGGGTTATAAAGAACATTCTTTGTTTCAGGATTAGTTTTTTTTTTAATTTCTCAGCATCCTAGATTAACATTCTATACCATGCCAATCTCAACAGTTAGTTTTTAATTAAACCCAGCTGCTTTACATATACAGTAATTACAACAACAAAAGAATGAAAGAAAAACAAAAGAGTCAGGGAACTGTATTTTAACAGATGGCGGTATTAAATGTGTGCTTTCTCACTCAAGCGTAGCAAATCTGAAGTGTGACACAGATGAAGACTAAGAAGAAGAAGAAGAAGAAGAAAGAAAAGCTCGGCTTTCAAACCCACTGACTGTACAGAACAATACGCTGCAAAGCAAAGCGTGAATCTCGTGCCACGTCTACAAACAGAGAGCATATTTTGCCACCATAAATTAAAGTGATGGCTCTGAGACAAGCGAAGGAAGACAATGTATTCAGTGCCGTCCTAGTTTGCTGAGCCCAATTTGCACCCGTTTCCCAGGACAGCTCATTTCACCAACATTAGAAGGCGATTTTCCATTGTCAGCAACTGCCATCATTCATTTCCATCAACAGAGTGCCTCTGAAAGAGGACCGGGACTCATTCACACGGGCCATTGATGTTTCTTTGGGTCCTCTCTTTGTGGATTTCATGGGCTTTTGGTGGTGGGGGGGGGTTTCCCAGTAAGAGAAAACCATATTCCTTCAAAGGGGAAAAACTTTTTTAAAATCAAGGTTATTCAGCAATATGACCAACTTACTTCCTCATTAGAATATTAAATAGGATACACTTAGAGGAAGAATAACAAAACAGTGCAGGAAAGATGTTTTCTGAAATATAACATTAAGTTTCAAGCACACACTTGAAAAAAAGACAAAAAAGACAAAAATGGAATTTATACCAACAAAACATTAAATCTAGGGTTGTCAACTAGAAGACTGTGGTCCAGATGTGCACCCAGCAAAGTATTTCACTGGACCAAACTGAGTATTTGAAAAAATACAGCACAGCTGTGTAGGGAAAAAATGGCTGTAGTTCACTTTTTTTTTTAATATGAACCAATGTGGCATCTGTAGCAGATCCTCTTTCGTGGCCAATTACATGCATTTATGTGAATTATGTAGATCATGGGACTAGGCACTACCTACAGGGCTAAGACATTAGCTCAGGGCTCAGGATCGATTATTTCATCAATTATTTTATTTCTTTACCCTCTCTGGTCTGATTAGTGATGTGACGATATGGCATGTTTAAAACAAAACAAAAAAAAAACAGAACAATGAATGAATGAAAATGTAAAATTTAAAGACATATGGACAGAGAAGTTTTTATTTATTCTAGTTCAAGGTGCTAACCACAATACTTAAATACCCATGGCTTAGGTTAAAAAGTAACAAAAATAGGACAAATAGTACAAATAGTACATATTAATAATGAAGATCATCCATCGTTCGCCTTCCAGCATTTTTCTTATCCACTGAGTGGTTTTTGGATGCCCTCAGGTCTAATATTTACACCACCCCGTGTATACCACCCCCTCACACATTCTTTCTGACATCACCGTTATACAGTAACTCTGCCAGATGTTCTACTCCTGCATCCTTCAAATCCTTTCTAGACACATTGAGTGCATTGGCAACTCTGTAGCTTTTCTTGTGGTTCTTTTCATTTTAAGCATTTTTCAGTTGATTTTAGCTTGTACTTTGGACTGCTGTCTTTTGCAAAAAGATTTTTTTTAATTGCTTAGAATTGATTTTATTCGCAGTTCAACTGTAAAATACAGACAGATTCTTCTTTTTTCCATACAAAAGCCATGGAGAATATAAACGTTTACAAATTACATGTCATCTACAGTGTATGTGAATGTCCAGATTATTCATTTTTTTCCGTCCAGCTAAGTTGAATCAATTCTTCCATCTAAGCATGTACTAACTCTAACTAAACCCACATTCACACACACACACACCAAAGCATTCCTGCCTTGCTCACTCAAATTTAACGTAGATGGAAACTCTGGGTGCAGAAACTTGAATCGATACCTCCTTGACTCATCAGTCCTATATCCTTCAGCTCATGACCTGAAAATCAATCAAAGGCTGGCCGGCTTTCACAGCAACGATACACATGTGCTTTTTATTGTAAAGTGGGATGTAAGTCTGTGATACACAGGACCAGGAAATACAGCGATACAAACTGTGCAACAACAAATCAAGACTTCACGCTATAGTGAACAAAGACATGGTATTTAGCAAGTATACTTGTGCTAAATCCTCTATAATCACATCCTGTCCGTGTGTCTTTATAGGATGTGAGAAGAAGGGAAAGAAGGAACTGAGACATTTGCTTTATCATAGAGCCATACTCTGTGGAGTTCATTTATTTCTTTAACTTACTTCTACAGGAAAATATACAGGTTAAATTCATAATCTGAGGTTAAAACAGGAAAACAAAAGACAGAAAAAAAGAACAGATAGACTATTAAACTGTATTTACTACTGAAATATTGTGCAATAAGTGCAGTAATGCTCAACTTTCTGTGCTGCTGCTGTTGTTGTAAACACACATGTAGGCTAGTTTTAATTCTCTATTTTTTTTTAGCTATTTGATTTGTAAGGCCATATTTAGTTTTCACATCACTGTTGAATTCTCACTTCTGATTTCTCAGAATGTGGGGATTAATTTTCTATAACTTATTCTATAACTTTCTGACTTATAATTGAGATAGAATGCAACTGAGCAGTTATGGAAGGTATAGAAGGTTATGGGTCTTGCTCCTGGACCCAACAGAGGCAGCTTGGTGGTGCTGAGATTTGAACCCACGTCCATTTGACGAGCGCTGAAAGATTTTTTACACGTTTTTCCTCCAAGGGTGTTTTACCATCCAAGGTTTATAACACAACACAGAAACATCACTATAGACAGTGATAACCCTTGCAATGTTCACATCTTACTTTAACTGGTGTTAAAGTTATAGGTTAAAAAGACCTAAGTTGCTTGAACACTTGTTAACAACAACAAATGCTCCCCAATGCCCCTAATTTTGCCAGCCAAGGCCAGGCCCTTTTAACACTTAGGAGAGGAGATGAACCAGAGGGAAGTTAAAAGTCAGTCTGCCCCAGTGAACACTTATCCTTTGAATAGATGTGATTGTAAAGAATACTAAAGTACTTTCCTCTGCCTCTTTCTGAAATCCGTACTGTATATATAGTGCCTCACAAACCCCATTTTTGAAGAATTGAGAAGGATTTTATGGAACTTGCACACTTATTATGCATCCACTCTCATGGAATTGCAAGCAAGACTCGACAGACTCAGCATAAAGTAACGTGTGCTCACGTAGACAGCTGTGTGAAGGCATTCTGAACCATTCTTCACCTTGCAAAAGGTACAAATGTAACCCATGAATAATTTGACATTAGTATTACGGCATGCAGTAATCTTCATATCTGCCATGTCATCTGTTTAAACCGAGGCATTAATGTAAATGTAAATGTAAAATATGTCTAAACAATGCAGTCGGCCATGCACCATGTCATAATCAAAGAATTCATCAATCTAAACGAACCCCTTTGAATTGTCATTCCTGGTCATGTTCATCTATAGCATTACTTTTTGGGTTTGGCTAAGCACCACTGCACATATGCGTAATATAGTGGCCTTATTTTTTCATTCCCGCATTTAGGAATCTTAGGATCTCGATGCGACAGAAAACTATCACACCATCAAAACAAAAATGAGAAGCTCGATGTGCCAGCCAAGGTGAACAGAAATCCAACAAGCACTCCATTTAGGCCATAAAACACTATCAAGTGGAACCACAAGGACACACAATTTCAACATCTCAAGAGCAAAGAAAGAATAAGTGTGGTTAAAGCACAATCATGCCTAAAGTGTCATTCTGGCAAAAGAAATAGCCTTTACTGTGCTATTTTCCATGTTGTATAGTATTGTGTAGCACATTTTTACATTTCTTAGCCTCAGTCACAATTCACGGCGAAGTACATAAATGTTCATTTCATGCTACATAAATGCAACAATGATACAATTACTGAGACTCCAACTAGTACAAGTTTCAATGATTCTAGCCTCCTATATGGTTCCAGCTTCCTACATGAGTTCTACTTGGAAACCAGGAAAGGACACACTTTTTTGAAGGTTTCTCCTTAGAACCTTTAAGGCTGCAACCTTTGTTTTAAGAGGATATGCTACTAGTGGTCAGTGTGTACTTATTTAATGAGTTCACAAATGAGTTAAAGAATCTCTACAAAGTATACAAGGTGTGGTAATTAAAAAAACTGTTACCTTACATCAACATGTAGAACTTTGCCAGTCAGAGTTAATAGCTATATGAATGGATGCTAATATGCTAATATGAGAAAAACAGTCTACTTACAAGTATGTAGCAAACACTTAAGACTTTCCTCTCATTTATAACACAATTCGGAAACGTATTAAACAATCAATCAGGTTAAAACACCTGTCTGATCCATGAATGTAAGACAGGCTTGAAAAACAGAAACGTAAAAATAAAGTGCTGGAAAAATAAAGTATAATCCACAGAGCTTTGTATATATTAACCTCTAATGATTTTTGTGTCAGATGAAAGCTTGTTGCCTCTCAGTTTGATAGTTTGTGAAATAATTTCTTAAGGACTGCAGTGTTAGGTGGATTTTTTTTCTACATATCCACAAATATGCAATTCCATTTTTTGTTACCCTCTGCCTTTTAAGCACTGTGCACGCTTCTTCCTGTTTTGCCCTAATTTTCATCCAGTGACTGAAAATACAACATAAAAGACATATTTATTGCTTGCATTAGCATGGACAATTGCTTTTAAGAATAATGCCGCACTCCTGGTGGGTTGTAAATTCATTCGGTATTACAGGACCTGCTGATTGCAAGCTTGCCTGCTCGTTTGCCGCTCAGCAATCTTATAATCGTAGGCGACTGCTCTTTGATTAAGAGCATTCTGAACTTTGTAGAGCACCTTTAGAGGTTTACGTGCCATTTTTCCATTAGCAAAGGTAAAATGGGTACATCCTTGCCATAAATTAGGAGAAAAAAAAGCCAAAGATTTGGAGAGCACAGCTGGATGGCAGCTCTTCTCTTCGCATAAATTCTGATTCCTCTAGAGAAAGGACTGAAGATCTGACCTGAGCTGAGTCTCTCAAGGCCAGTAAGTGGAAAAAAAAGGCCAAATATAAAGCAAAAAAAAATGATGAACATTAAAAAAGAAATCGCAGTTTTTCAGTCTCCTATTGAGCCACTGTAGAGGACATTGAGTAAGCACACATCAATGTGCAACAGAGCTTAGGCTTGTTCGGTTCAGGCAGCAATGTGTTTTGTAATTAATAAAATGGCTAAACCTATTCGCCGAATGCGAGTGACCTACACAAGCCGCACAATCACTGTGCTGTTTCTAATGGAAATTATTGATCCCACTGAAACGTTGCGCTGAGGAAAAACAAGCTGAGAGAGGAAGCATGTTTACTTCATTCCCTAGCTGAGGCTGTGTTAGTTACAGATCTGCGAAGATAAAGGATAAAGACTGCACACAAGGCAAAAGGGTAACTGAAAGTTTAAGCAGAATGTAGAGCACGACATTCTGGAGTTTTCATCCAGCGAACATGCAGGGAATGCACCAGAAGCTCTGTCTTTTACCACTTTTTCAGGTTTAGGTATGAGACATACTGTAGTAAAACACCAAATCCAAATGACAGGCTCCAGTAAAGGTCCAACATCCACCCAATTCACTACTCTCACAGCTTCAGCATCCATCACAATGCACCGATCCCACCTTTTTCCATTTTCAATATGCTACGACATCACAGTTATGGGTACCTGCCAATGCTCTATACTAGGTGGAGGCCCTTTTAAATGTAAAATAAAATTTACAGACCCCCTCAGTACAGTATTATTTCAAGAACACTACATTTAATGTTGAATGTTAAATCATTCATGTTTAATTTAAATGTACAATAATACAATACTACAAGACAGTGGTGAGGTACAAGACAGTGGTGAGACCGGCCATGCTGTATTGTTTAGAGACAGTGTCACTGAGGAAGAGACAGGAGTCAGAGCTAGAGGTAGCAGAGCTGAAGATGTTGAGGTTCT
>CM074959.1:8184033-8197191 GCA_037577455.1 Pangasius macronema | reverse complement strand
ATATTTATCATATGCTAACTGGTTCTAGTGATAATTTGTTGGTTGGTGCTGTATTTTCTTTATTCACATAAGAACTTTGCGGTTGTCTGACGTTAGGCTCAAAGACGTTTGGCTCAAAAATCCAGAATACAACGCACCTATATGACACAGTTATGCTGAGTTAAGGGGCATGGTCAACAACCAACTTAGAGATCTACAAGACAAGCATGATGGTATGGACAACAATATTAGCATGGAAGTCAAAGATTTGGAAGCTGATCTGCTCGAGCTGAGTGTACAGATGGGGTGAGAGAACTAGACAGACTAAAGGACTAAAACTCTACTGTCTGTTTAGGTTAAGATTAAGCAAGTACTAGCACCAGTATAAGTAGGTACTCCAGTGGAACTGTAGATAATTGTAATGTAAGAAACAGTTAACCAATTTCCAAAAGTGAAATTTGTAGGTCTTGTAGTTATATGAGTGTGGAATGTCAGGAAAGTTAGGAAACAACAATGATTCCTTGGAAGTTTAAAGAGCTAATTGTCACTTATCAATATGAACCTGAATCTAAGTTCAATTATCTTATGAACCTGAATCCAAGTTCATGATTTTTTTTCCTTATGAAGGTGAGTCTGACTCGGCTGCTTCACCAGTACAAGTTGACTCAGTTGGTATGTTCTGTTTATTAAATCTGGGACCCCTTTGACCCGATAAAACCAAATTCCACCTGCCTTTATCTTCCTCATTAAATTTATTAATGCCACTTTCCCCTACCTCCCTGTTTTCATCTTCTTAAAATATTTCAAATGGGCCAAATGTACAAAAAAAGTATGAAGGAGGGGCTTGAGGAATTGGATCATAGTGTACATAAGGTCCTCCCTTAGAGGGGGTGCTGGTACTAACCTTTCCAAACAAAGCAGAGAAAATAATTATTGGGTTTCCTCTGGGGGCTGAGTTAGCGATATATGTGAACCTGTGAACTTGTCATGGGAAGCCAGATCAGTGTGGAAAAGATAATTTCCCTCTCACACTGACACTGAGAGCAATGTGGGGGTCCTGTGCTTGCCAAGTCAGAGAAAGAGGCAGCAGAGCCAACAACCAGCAGTGATCCCACTCTTCCCACTTTCCCTCCCTCTGTCCCTTCAGCCTAGCAATAATGGAGTGAAGATTTCAGGTACAGGCTTTCATCAATTACCACATCTCAGCGCCGTCTTATGAAATACACCCGGGGAAGTAAGGCCAGCAGTTTGTTGCACCACTGCCTATAAAAGCCTGATGAAAGCTTGAATGCTCTTGGTTAACACATTAACTGGTCACACATGAGTAAACCATGCTACTGCAACACATTCATAACAATTTGTTTTTGATTTAAAGACTGTATACCGTGATAACGTCTAGAACTTGCTGACCACAGCAAGGTCCTTCAGCATGCTTTTATTCTTTAATCAAAACTTGAAAGTGTCGCACCATGGAAGGACACAGCGCCACTAGTGAGAACAAATCTCCTTCACTCACTTTTCCTCTTCTGTGACGAGTGAGGGATAGGATCAGTGTGTGTGCCCAACAAGCCTTTAGAAGGCTTTTGAGAGAGGAAGGAAAAGAGACTGACATGTCAACCCATCTTTCTCGCTCTGGCTGAGACTCCATGGTGCCCATCAAATATATTGTACTTTTTGAAATATGCTCTTTCTCCATGTTTTCAGACAGCAGGAAAAAAACGGTAGGGGGGGCAGAGTTTGGCACTGGATCTGGAAATGAATTCAATGTACAATTGGACATTCATTTGTGACCCCAAAAATGAACTTCCTTTCCCCTCGGAGATGCCATTATGACAAGATTAGCCTGTCAGTCTATTACAAGGTTGTGTTGGCCACTTGATATCTACAAGATTCTACATTAATCTAGTACTTGGAAAGCAAGATTAAGCAGAAGAGTAATGGCATTTAGCACATGCATGGAATACCACAGCATAGTGGCGTGACATTAACTAGCTGATACACAGCTAGCTCGTTCTACACTGAGTTCTAAGCTCTACCATTTGTTCCAGCTAAACTTGGCTGGCTATTAATCTTAGCTGGGTTCTAGGCTAAATTTGTCTGAGTTATCAATCATGGCAGCCTGATGAGTGTTGAGGCAGTCAGCCATGCCTAAGAGATACACTACTGTCTGCCACACAAGTCTTTTTATATGTGACAGTACAACATGAATAGAAGCTACAGTGGAGGATATTATATAAAGAGGTGCCAAAATTGCTAATAAGAAAATCCACAGAATTTTTCCATAAAACCCCTAGCATATGTTAGTGGCCTCATGTTAAGAGCATAAAAGACAAACAGTACAAATGACAAAAAGACCATTCTACCCTGTGCTTTTACCAAATACAGAGCACAGCCCCACCATCTTTTGGTTTTCTATTGATTCTCAAAACCAAAAGCTCTGTTTTCTATTGGTTCATAAAACCAAGGTTATCAAACTCACAGTTCAAAGACAGGGTGAAGCAAAACAAAGCACTGCCAGAAGCATAGGCACCTGCGTCCTTTCCCTTTCTGTGAATTGACTTTTTTGTCAGGTTATTTTTATTCACATTTACTCTGACCTCTGCTGAGAAAGCAGAAAACGCTGCTTTCAGGTTTCTCCTGTATTTCCATGGCAAGGGCTCAAAGATCATAAATGCTACAGGTAACTGTAGATGGCACCTCTGTTATATATTCTAGAACATGCAGTCAATTAAAATGCTAAGTGCTTGGATTATAACACCAAGAAAACAGAGAGCAATTCTGAGTTTATCTGTCACTGCTGTAATTTCTGTTTCTCTAAACTTGACATGGAAATACATTACACTGACATTAGATATATGCAGAGGCTTTTATCCAGAGCTACTTAAAGAAAGTCTAAATAGTTAAAGGCACGACAGGACTCAGGGTCTCTCAATCCAAGGTCCTAGTTATCACTGGACAGGCTGCTCAATAAACCTGGCTAAGGACCATCTGCTTTCACAGGAAGAGGTCATTTGATTGACAGTGCAAATGACCAACAAGATTATTCCTGAAGATCATTAGCAAATGGACAAGGATATCTCATTTACTCACCACTAAACAGGAGTAGGCCAGATTTACATTTCAATAAGTTATATAGCGTATATAATTGTGTATGTGAAATAATAATCTTCAATCTTGAACTTCCAGGCAAAAAGATGTGAAGCTGAGAGTTTATTTTTAGTCCAGTGTCCATATTTTGCTCCAAAGAGCTCCTTGTGTTGCAATATTCAAGAGTTTGTTTTCCCATCAAAAACCGAAGAATAGAAAGGCATACACGCAAAAGTTGCAACAGGCTGCAACCTTCTAGGTTCTGAAACTTGTAAACAGATAAGTGTGCAATAGGTATCAGAGTCACCTAAGCTGTCTGCAGAGCATCTGATAATTTCTATAACATGACTTCATAACATGAAAGACTACAATAGTGGATTTGTTTCTAAATCTCAAAATAATCTAAGTGATCTTCAATAAATGACAGTTCAGAGAAATTCAAAGAAGTAGCATCTTAAAGATTGTCTGAAGATGGAAAAATAGAGTGGGAATTACAACCTATGATGTCTTTACTGCTTTGCAGTTCTTTGATTAAGAGAGATGCACTGTAGTTTGCTTCCCAAATAAAAATACTAAAGATACAGCTGAACTAGCAAGCTGCTTTTGCATACTGCTCAGTGTTAATCTACCATCTTTGTTGGTGCGATATATGTTAATGATTTATACACATTTCAAACCACATCCAACATTTATGCACCTATTAGGAGTGTTTGGCATATGAATGACATATTTAATCAACTGAGTTTGTTCTGAATATGAGTATAGTTGAAGTTGATGTCAAAAAAGTTAAAGATACACAAAAGCAGACAAGCCATCATCATATGAATTTGAAGTGCTTTGAAGAGATACACTTTGTATTTGATGAAAATTTCCCATTGGCTCATCATCCATTATGTTTATCCTGCCATCACCACTGCTATTGTCTAATGGGGAAGATTTTTTTCATTATTGCAGTTTCATTATTGCAGTCATGCAAATAAATTTAGACTGATTTCAAAACCTTCACAGCAGCTGCATGTGTAACAATAGAAAAATCATTCACATTTAAGGTTAATTAATCCTAAACTCAAATAAACAAAACAAAATCCGTAATCAGAAGTCCTTGCTCTCATTCATAATATAAGGAAAAAACAAACTAGCTAATCTATTCATACCATCTGGATCTCCGCTAAGTGGCTATACCACTAGTGAAGAACATTATAGACAATTGGCCACTTGTTATTGTTTGGGAAAATGATCTATTCACAGCATGTGAAGCTAGCCTATATATGTATATACAATAATATCCTGTCTGAACCAGTTGTGCTATTGCCGAGCACTCTTGCATGACATTAGACATGATTGGCATGATTATTTACAGCAAACAAATCTTTTCTTGTGCCATGCAGCTGGAGCAATTCAAAAGCCTCAACTGTGGCGTAGAAGCCGAGCGGCAAGGACGCCTTCTTCTAAAGAGCTTTCACTTGTTGTTAGTACTTTACTGATGTCTTTGTTCTAACCCGTCCCATTGTTGCACATAATGGATTTTTCCATGGCAGCACCCCAGGAGTGTTGTGATGTTATAGAGGACTGGAAGAAGAAGAGTGGTTGGTTATTCTTGTGTCTCACAAGAATAGGCGTGTGTATATGCCCTGGGGGTCAGCGTCGGGATGAGGTAATGCTTTCTCTATAATCTCAGCAGGCTGAGGATCCTCCACCCTCTCGGCTACCCAGCCTGGGTGATGCAGGTCCCTAGCTCTGCCTCTTCGGCAGACACTACATCACTTACCAACAATAGACTACTAACATCTGCGCCGAGAGCCCTTCATGCACTAAGACTCCAGTGTGTGGAGCTCTTCTTCTGGAAGGACATAGAATGGCCACGTCATGCACTAAGCTGGCCTTTTGTGTCCCTTAAGAGAGGAGAGTTTCAAGCATCCAGAGTCTAGGGAAATTTGCATTAAAAAAAACATCCATGGCCTTTATAGTGCTGAGGATTGTTCTGTTTTAAGATGGAAAGGTTGAGGAGGAATGATCTCTCGAGGAACGAAAGAATAAATCATGTAACCGTACCATCCTATTACAGACTGGTTGTGCCTAGGTCAGTTGTAAAAATGTCATCAGCAGAATGACCTCATTCTGACAACACATTCTCTTGACCCAGTCACCAGTGACCTAGCCATTGCTGGTGCCCCAACCAATTACAATGAAGACTTTAAAGTCTAATCCTATTTTGGACAGTCCTATGGCTTCAAGGCTCTTCAGGGATTTCACAGTTAATCTGTTCTACACCCCCTCATACTATGAAAGGCTTTCTTACTTTCAGCTAGGGTTGCACTGGATAGCAGTATTGAAAGTATCACAAAAAAGTACAGTACTACATTTTTTAGCAAAGTTTTTTATGACCTATCATACAGTTTTCTATTACAAAGGATTATACATCCCCATATTCAACACCTCTGCTAATGAGACTGTCCCCCCAATAAACTTTTTATATCACAGTAGTTTTGAATGCTACATACTGGTTGGTCTGGAAGAGTTGATTAATTTTCTTTAACAGCATCTCTGACAGTAGTTCAAGCTGCAAGTTTTATATAATTGCACTCATTATCGTTCCTGTACTAACAAAACACACAGAGATTAGTATGGAGGATGCTCCATATACGGATTTAACAAAAACATGTGTAACTGTTGATATGGTGAAAGTTTCTGCGAGAAGATGTTTATTTAGCACTTTTGGGAAAAAAGTTTCCAGGGTCAGCATTGTAATAGTTGGTAACAGTCTATGAAAACTGATCTACATTAAAAATGCAAATTATGAACCAAGTACAGTGCAAACTATCTAGATTTTCTCCAAATGTACTGCGAAGTTTGATGACAGAAAGAAATACTGAGAAACTGAAAAAAATCATCTGTGATCTAGCATTCGGCAGTAACCATGAGCTGATATAATCAAATTATTCTGGCATGAAAGTTCAAGGGGCCACAATTCAACCAGAATTGCTAAAACTGAGCATAATTTACACATAGCCATCACACTTGCAAATGTGAAGGTTTCGTCATTTTTTCAGTATCTTAGGAACCCTACTATAGCAGTTAGCAACCTATCAAAAAAGAAAAAAAGTTGGATATAAGTTAGGGCAGATTAGGAACCCAACACACAACCACATTTCAGCAATATTCACCAGCCATCAGCCATAAAATTAAAACCACCTGATTAATATTGTCTAGGTCCCCCTTGTGCCACCAAAACAGCTCTGACCCTTAGAGGCATGGACTCCTTAAGACCTCTGAAGGTGTGCTGTGTTATCTGGCACCAAGACATCGGCAGCAGATTCTTTAAGTCCTGTAATTTGCAAGATGGGGCCTCCATGGACCAGACTTGTTTGTCCAGCACATCCCACAGATGCTCGATTGGACTGAGATATGGGAAATTTGGAGGTGAGGTCAACAACTTGAACCCTTTGTCATGTTCCTCAAACCATTACTGAACAATTTTTGCAGTGTGGCAGGGTACATTTTCCTGCTAAAAGAGGCCACTGCCATTAATGAAGGGGTGTACTTGGTTTGCAACAGTGTTTCGGTAATGAATGCCAGGATGCCAAGGTTTCCAAGCAGAACATTGCCCAGAACATCACATGGCCTCCGCTGGCTTGCCTTCTTCCCATAGTGAATCCTGGTGCCATCTCTTCCCCAGGTAAGCGGTGCACACACACACCTGGCCATCCACATGATGTAAAAGAAAACATGATTCATCAGAACAGGCCACATTCTTCCATTGCTCCATGGTCCAGTTCTGATGCTCACTTGCCCACTGTAGGTGCTTTCGGTGGTGGACAGGGTACAGCATGGGCACTCTGATCAGTCTGCAGCTACACAGCCCCATACGCAGCAAGCTGTGATGCACTGTGTGTTCTGTCACCTTTCTATCATAGCCACTATTAACTTTTACAGCAATCTGTGCCACAGTAGCTCTTCTGTGGGATCAGATCAGACAGGCTAGCCTTCGTGCATCAATGAGCCTTGAGAACTGGACTTCGAGAACTGACTGTTCACGTGCTGCCTAATATATCCCACCCCTTGACAGTTGCCATTGTGATGAGATAATCAATGCTATTCACTTCATCTGTCAGTGGTTTTAACGTTATGAATAATCAGTGTATATCTTCATTTTTCTTGGAGAGTTACTTGGAGTAGTACATGCACTGGCAACCTAAGTTTAACCTTTTAAGCTCTTGTTTTATTTATTATTTTGTTATCTGTCTTAATGCATTTAACCAGTAACCAATTATGCATTATTCAGTAACGAGAAAAGAGATGCAGTTACAAGGGTGAAGAATGAAGGCCCGGATGAACACATGGGTCCTGGTCATTTAAATGTATAATTTGATGTAAGACATTGATCTAAGAATGTTTTCAAAATATCTCAATCTAATTACGCTCATAAATTCCATGTAAGCCTTGTTGCATTGTTTGTTCAGTATGCTTCATCAACATTTCTCTGCATCACATTATTTATTCATTCACTTATACAGAACAGATATTCAGACTCAGTGCATGTTTTAGTTTGTTTGCTGTTGCTGTGTATTTACAATTGGTAATTTTCTGGACTTTTTCTACTATACCGCAATACTGGCTTAGAATTAGTATTAAGAAAACCCTTGTGTTAGCCTGCAAACAGTAAACGCCTCTGTAATGTTGCAGATGTCCTAGATTTGTGCTAAATATAACACCCAAATATGGTTGAGCATGATGATGTAATAACAATACTTAGATAAACTGTAACAATACACTTTTTTGAGATATTGTGGGCAATGACAGTATTTTTATATCAATTACAAACTGATTGGAAGCAGATGATCAGATGCTAAAATTACGCTTTGAATCTTAAACACTAAACAAAACATCATTAAATCCTTTTTTTCCCATATTCTTTTTCAAAGCAACACTACCAATTTGCTGGCAGTGTGTTAGCAAATCTAGATACTGTGATACATATTGTGTATCACAGAAATATCTACAAGTCTCATGATCTCCAACAAACCAGGACATCGAAATCTACATAGCAGTATTAACTATAGTCAATTATACCTTGCTTAAATAACAGCTTATCATTAAAAACTCATTTAAACCCTCATGATATTACATAATTGGTTTCACCATGTGTAACGATCTGTCTCATAGCGCAGTAATTTGCCACTGATCAGAATTTTAGATTAAATAAAGAATGACAAACTATACCTTTTATCCACTTATAGTTACATTTAATATTGTGTAATGTACATGAAGCAAGTTGCTTCCTGTTATCACTTACATTATAGCAGCTAGTAACAGTCGCTCCCTCACCAGCCTCTGTATTTTATGTCTTGAAGTTATTAAAACAACCATACGGCTTGTCATGTTACCTAGAAACAGGAAATCCTCTGTCCTGAAGACTTTCAAGTTGAAAATGTCTGTTACAAAGTGTTGACACTTGAGACTCCTTTTAACAAGGCTAAATAAACACCTCCTCACAGAAAACTTCGCCATATCCACATGGTGTGTTGTTTATTCCAATTATGTGGAGCTCCACCATACAAGACTCTGTGTAAGTTATTACTAGAAATGATATCATATTAGAACAAGCACATTAATATAAACCTTGAAGCCTGAAATACAGTCAGAGCTGCTGATACAGAGAATTAATCAATGGTGTCTGACCAATCAGATCAACCACACTGTGATACGACGTATAAGTAACGTATCTGATGTAAACTGTAGCAAATAATCCAATACAGTGGCATGGCAATAGCAACAGAAACAGCAGCATTATCACAAAGATAGAAAAGCTATTGCTCTTTCCTAGAGACAGTGACACAGTAATTCATGGAAGAAAAGAAAAAATAGAAAAAAAGATGGGTACAGAAGTCTCAGTATGCTCTGATGGATTCTGTGTGCATCGAACCTCCCTCAGACTGATGACCTCCAAGGGAAAGACTAATCCGATTTTCCAACACTCCTATGTCATTAACTGACAGCACTGCGGGACAGCAAGAGGAACCAACAAACGATTTTTCAATACCATCACCACCTACCTGATCCGCCATACTTCCATATTTCCCTTTGGCTTTTTTTTCTTTGAGTGGGGGGATTTTTTAATTCCAAGAAGCCTCATCCTGATATGATCAAAAGAGCTTAGTGCTCGGAAGGCTGCCGTTCCATCTAAAGCTTACAGCTTCTGGCGCTACACAAAGTGCACCATGTCCCGTGTGCTTCACGCTTGTTATTATGATGTTGTGGAATAATGGATGTATAAAGAACTTGGGGCCTTACCTAAGTAGGATCCAGTTGACGCCAAGCAGATAGGAGAGAGACAGCAGAGATGCAGCAGAGGGGGGAAGAAAAAAGAAAGAATATTACTAAGAGCACACAAAAAATTAATGAAATGGTCAGATGTGTCCAGGAAATGTGAACAAATTTAATAAAGCTTTTATAAAGGTGTCTATTTTCATGTCCACTTGTAGTTTCTGAGCTGCCTGACATGTACAACATAATACGAGCACATTTTGAAAAGAAAATACACTCCAATGTGACAGTGAACACCTTCAAAAAGGTAGTGGTCACAGATACCCAGAGCAGCAATCCAAGGATTAGGGCACATGTTTCTACAATGGGCAACCAAGTGTGAAATTAACAGAGCTAGAGGGGAGTACGTTAAGCCACAGCCTCATACTCTCACCTCAATACTTGCCAAACTCAACGAAAAACAGAAACGTTAGCGGACGTTAGTGAGACGTGGCGATGTGAGGTTATGCTACGTGTGTCGATCCGGTGCTACAGCAACCCCCAATCACCTTTATCTTTAAATACAAACCAGCAATCTGCTAAAGTGAAATGCTGCTATCAATCACCGTTTACCTTCAGACAGCTTATAGGTGCTAAATTAACTCTGAGAAAAAGACTGAAGGTACATAATGGGACCATAGTCATATTTTAGAGTAAAGCTTTAAAGGTTCACTACATGCACCTTTCTAGGTAAAAGATACGTACTAAAGGTACAAAAGGTGTGTACTTGTAGGTACCATGTCAGAGCCCATCAGACCATGGATACCTTGCCTGGCAGTCCAGGACCCCCTCAAAGCCAGAATGGATGTGTCAGGAGCCCCGCCTAAAAGGGGTGGGTTCTGTCAGGTTAGCGCCGATAGCAGCGCAGGACTACAGCACCCATCAGCCACTGCACACTACACACTGTTCGCATCACACACCAAGTCACAGGATCACAAAGACCTGAATCACGTTTATGCACAATAAGAACTACTATTTAAGTCACATTTTATAGAACTCTTTGTAATAATAATAATAATAACCTTTATTTAACCAGGTAAGTCAATTGAGAACCAGTTCTCATTTACAATGACGACCTGTCTAGCGTCTGTTGTGAGATCGCAGTAACATACAACAAAATAGATACGGTAAAAGTACGAACAGATCAAATACAAACACAAATACAACACATCAACAAGTTACAAACAGTATTGATGTAAATGGCGCATCACTTGCTTGCCCTTGGAGGCATCTTTTTTTCCTCCATTTACCACCCATTTTCACCTTTACTTTACCACGCTAACCTCAGGGCAAAATGATTTGAATATAATCTCTAATCTTTGTGATACACGTATATATAATACCAGAATCGCAAACATTCAAAGAAATGTATTCATATAACACTTTACTTTTAGTGTCACTGAGTAAGACTTTGCAATTTCTCCCAGTCATTTTGCCACTTCCCACCCACTGGATATCTCTTTCCGGGACATGTGAAGCACATCTTCGAACTGCAGTTCATGCTACGTCTCAGCACAGTTCAACACTCGAAGGAAACTGCTAACTGCTAACTGCAAATAGCCAAAAAAAAAAAAAAAAAAACAGCTGAATCATCAATTACATGGAGCCCTGTAGGCCGGTAGGAACATTTTCGTCACAGATTAATGGATGCGGACACACAAACCACAACCCTGCTAATGCATTTCCTATTACTTGACTCACAGGTCATAGTCAGACCTTGAGGTTAAGCAGCAGCATGGTTCTTAAAACAAGAAACAAAGAACTTTAAATAAAACAGCCATTTCTCTCCTCGTGTGCACAGCATGTGTCAAAGAAAAGCGTGTTATTACGGACAGACATCATCAGAGAGTTGTTTCTGTTCCACATGAATGTTTTGACCTTGTCCTAAACCACTCTGAGATAATAACAGCTTCTGCGGAATATAAAAATATCCATAGTATTCTAGTCAAATTGTTAGCAGGACAAGATGGGTGTTATCCATGGAGCTCACCACCATGTGCAATGCATCATTAAATGAAGCTGTACCAGGGTTTGGCTTTGTAGAAAGACTGCAATGTCATTGTGTCTGATCGGATATTCTGATTTAAATGTTATGCTAAGGTGAGAGCGTATTCACAGAGTGGATGGTATTCATCAGTACTGAGCGCTTTCTCAGCTGTTTCATCTGCTATTTCTCATTACCTGTTGCTCGTCTCCTCCTTTAACGCTACAAAAGCTGCATATTCATGTCTCTTTTCATGTGTGCAACACAGATGCCTTCTCTGATCTCACAGCAGGTTCAATGAGTAAAAAACGCTTCTTTGCATTCTGCATGTCTCCATCTGCCTGCTTTATTAACACTGGCATGTGGATTTATAATGCTACTATTCCTCTTCTCTGAATTCATTAGAACCATTGCTCTCCATTAGCCTACACATGCAGAACAAAGAGCTATAAAGCTGTATGCAAGGACAACAATGAAATCAGATTAATTTAACAGGTTCAACAACATTTTACAGTTTGACCATGGTATACTTTAAATAAAATATTTCAGGTAAACAGGATAGACATTGATTGACATTAATGATGTGTGGGCCGTGGGTTGACATATGGCCAATTCAGTTTAGAAATGGGTATCTTATGTAACAGCATATGAATACAAATAGACTGAGGCAATGCTCAGATAAGCATCTCAAGTCCAATTTTTTTTTTTTTTGCATATCTGACAAGATTTTCTGCAACCTGACCAGCCAAAAAACACTTTAAATCTTACTTTTCACAGTTTCCAACTGCATTTGTTTTTGAATTTCTGGTTAGGCAATTCAGTCTGTCCAATCAAATCCAAATCAATTCAGATTTTTTTTTTTTTCATGACTAGAAATTTGCAACACGATCACGAAAACTGGTGTTTAGTCTTTTCTTGTGTACCGTCCAATGGGTAAAGACAGGAGGCAAGCGTGCAAACTTGATATTGCCTTATTTAAGTGAATTCAGAAAACATAATCAGAGTCCGTAGTGAGGGTCAAAACAATACGAGTCTAAATCAGGAGAATACGGAACGAGGAAATGTGGAAATCAAGGTGCGATAAGATTCGCTGCGAACAGTGACACACAGAGTATATAAAAAGACAAAGTAATCCATAACTACCACAAAACAGGAGAACACAATCATGCAGCAAATCAATCATAGGGCAGGGGTGGAGACAGGGCTAGAAGAGAACTCAAAACAAACATGAGAACATGGCATTCATCATCATGGGAACTGGGACAAGAAGGGGGAAATGGTGACATCTACCACAGCAGAAACGACTTATCGACGTAATACATTTTGTGTTAGG
The DNA here is from genome assembly GCA_037577455.1 of Pangasius macronema. Taxonomy (NCBI): domain Eukaryota; kingdom Metazoa; phylum Chordata; class Actinopteri; order Siluriformes; family Pangasiidae; genus Pangasius; species Pangasius macronema. The sequence continues at coordinate 8,184,505 of CM074959.1, read as the reverse complement.
TGTTACGTCGACAACCTAATATAATTTTACGACAAATAATATTCAAACATTTATCATCTTTACAAATTTAAAAGCATAAATCCACAATAGGCATATATAGGATCAGCGTTTAATCCATTTTAAACCTATTAAAATATGGGTTTCAAAAATGTTTCAGATTATGTGGCTATAGATGGTGATCCATTGGACACAGGGTCTACAATACATTTGGTTATACCCTATGTAGTGAGAATATACAGTTAGAAAAATCCTTTTGGATTCGGCTTCACTGTGTTAAACTTGGTCGCCTAGGAAAGCTCATAATTTTTTCATTTCCCATCAGCCCCAGCAAATCATATGATCCACACCTTCCTGATCCCTTTTTTGTTTTATGTTTTCCTTAATTAGCACCATTTTTTAACCCTCTACTGCATGAATTATTATATTTACATCAAAAAATATTTTATGGATTTTTATTACTTTAATTAGTTCA
>CM074959.1:8124309-8171369 GCA_037577455.1 Pangasius macronema | reverse complement strand
CCTTCGGGTTACAAGTCCGACTCTCAGACCATTAGGCCACGACTGCCCACAGCCTAATGTAACTTAAATCATGAGAAAAGTTAAGTAGATCCTCCAGTTGTTTGAGTGAGTTTGAAAATTTGAAACATTGTGTATATAATAATTTTATACACTAATTTTTGCCTGTTCTCTTGAAGGGTGCTAATAATTCTGGAATGATTGTATATGTAAAGCAAATACGCTTGCAGCTCAGGGTATATAGTCACTATTGAAGTAACTGTGCCAAAGTTAGGCTCATGTTAGTGTTCAATTCCTGTGTGTATTAACACCACCTTTAAAAAGGCTTTTTTTTAAGATGGTGAATTACAGAAAAGCAGAATTTCTGCATTCTTGTTTATCCATTATTATCTGGATGAGGCAATAATCCATTTTAAGCTATTCTTATTCTGTACTTCAGGCTACAGAGCTGAATGCTGCACCTTATAGCTCATTTCCATTGCCGCTGAAACCCAATAGCCTAATTACATGTTTGTATGCAGTTCATTGTGAAAACCTGAATTTCATACTCTCTTTGCAGCAAAGTTTCTTTTCTTTCTTTCTTTTTCTTGCACTGGGTTTGATTTGCAGTCTCGCTGATGCATGACTCATGCTAATGCAATACCATTCAGTGGTCGATCAGCAGGCTTACTTTCAGGGCTTAACCCAATCCTGGTGGGTAAGACACAACCCGAGCCTTGGTGCATCCTTCTATATCTGCCTCACAGCCTCTAAATATATGGCAAAATTTAAAAAGGCATTTTGCTCCTTCTGGGAATTAATGGTACTTTATAACATTCAACAGCACTGCGACGCTTGTGTGAACGTTCCTCCCGAATGAGCAGGTTTGGTAAGTGCTGACAGCTTTTGCTAGATTGCCTTTCATGGATCAAAGATTAATTGAGCCCATTAGAATGGGGGGGCTCAATGTAGGGACAAAATTAAAGTGAGAATGATTTCCTACTCGCGAGAAATGTCCTACTCAAAAGGAATGTAGATCCAAATTATTTACGAGCCAACTCGGAGTTCCATGAAAATGTTTTTTTTTTCTCTGGAGTGGAATGTACAAACAAGAGAGTGCATTTGTATGAATAATGCTCTATATAAGAGTATTACCACATTAGCTGTCTGACCTCACTGTAGCAAATCTTTGCTAATCACTCGTTCACGTTGAACATGCCCACACACTGCTTATTTATACACCTTGGCCGGATAAAGAACATTATTTAAGAACCCTGTTACAGGATCTTTTAACTGTGTTGACTTAGTTGGGGTCCTTAATATCACATATCACTACAGTTTCATCAATTGTCTTCTTCGATTCAAATTTATTTGTACAGTGCTTATAACAATAGACAATAGACACTGTCACAAAGCAGCTTTACAGAAATCCAGATGTGGATCCCTAATGAACAAACCAGAGGCCGCAGTGGCAAGGAAAAACTCCCTGAGATGACATAAGGAAGAAACCCTGAGAGGAACCAGATTCAAAATGGAGCCCATTATCTTCTGGGCGACACTAGATAGTGGGATTATAAGTAAATCATTAGAGTGGTGGAAGAGTAAAAGAGTTTTGAAAGGATGTTCAGAATGAGTATAGTGTGAATAAGAGTCCTGGGATGAGCATAAGGCAGTCTTTATGATTGCAGCAGCAGTACAAGTTGGTGCAAATAAGTACAAATCTACAGTCTTAGATTAATAGATGAAAGTTCCTTCGGAGAAAAACTTTGACGAGTAGTCAATTCCTGATTGAGCGATGGGAATTGTCTAGAATTCACAATAAAATTAAAACTATTAGTCTAGCAAATGTGGGTTTGGTTTATTAGCATATTTTTAATTATTTTGTTGTTTTTTTATCCTAGTGAACTCCACACCTGAGGTTCTGTTAGCTATGACATGCTTGTAGTGAGTGAAGATGATGGAACCCTGAGAGATGGAAGACTGTGAATCATAAAAGTCAAAGACTTCAATTGTCTGGAGATTTATATTGTGCTTGTTCAACAGGTTTTTTGCCAAATTGCACTTTATGCCTCCCCTAGTAACGTGGGGTTTGTTGCATTAGAGGCAGCAAGTGTCATTGTCACGAACTCAACTAAAACATAACCATACTTTAATATGATCCTCAGACAAAGAACGGTGATTTTATCACCAGCAGGTCTGCCATCCAGGGGTTATTCCTGCTTCATGCCCAGTGTTCCCAATGTCTACATAAAAAACGAATCGTCAGTATCAGTTGGTACTGGATTTTATACCAGACCTCACAAATATTCAGTTTTTATTTAAATATAATGAACTCCAGCTCAGAAAGCCAGAGGAAGGTCAGTTTTGTTTTGTTTGGTTTTTTTCATTTCTAAATGCACAAAAGCTCTTGGTTGCTAAGGTCGCACTGGCATTCAGCAACCTCCACTCTCTTTGCTAAAACATTATCTGCCCTTGGACTTCCAAAAGAATTTCAAGATATAGGTCCATATCTCACTCTTATATATAAAGCTCAGAAACAAATAGTGAAATACAATTCATAAAGTCCTTAGGTTGCTTTTTAATTGTTATCCATACCAGGATTCAGTGAGATCCCATATCCTCTTTAAATGTTCCTCTGAATGTGTTGTAAAGCCAACTATGCACACTCTAAAACTTCCAGTCAGAAGAACACCACAGGATTGAAATCACACAAGCCCTGTTAAGTCATCCTTTCACTCTCTTTATGAAAACATATTGTCTTTTACTCACTCCTCAAACTCACTGGTGCTAATGGCTTGGGTGCTAATGGCAAACACGTTTAGAAGGGGATCTTATAAGCAAGGCTGGGGTGTTAGCTATAGATCTAATGGATCAAAATGGCACCAATAAACACATAAATAAACATTAATGTGAGAGATAGTTTTCCAGGAGCAGACAGCGAGCACTACGGGTAAGTGCTAGGAAGCCAGTAAAAGCCTCTGTCAGAGCTTTAATCGAGTTTCGTCGGCACTTGGAGAGAGGAGGATCTGATTAGATGCGGAAGGGAATGCAGTGATGGATGAGGCAGACTCTTCTAAACCCTTTGAGCAGCACACAAAATGGCAGCATGGAAACTCCCTCAACACATTGATCTCTATCATTAACCTCCTAGGGCCATATGGCAACAGCTCCATGCCACATGTGTGCACTAGCACGCCTGTTCGCCTGCCCTACATCCGGGATCTTTCTATCTTTATTCCTTCCTATATTCTGAGCGTTATTGCTTTTGAAGCTGTACCGCTAAAGGAAAAAACGTAATCAGTACATCATATTACACTATTTTACAAAATGCTGATTATAATCGTGGATTCTGGACTGAGACTGGGCAGCAAGGAAGCTCATGTCCATCAACAGAGCCCTCCTTATAGCTCAGCGACCAGACTTCCTTGGCTGGAGGCTGCATCTTGGAGCTTTTTTCCAGGCTGGTAATGACCCAGGTCTTGAACTGTTTTTATCCACCTATAACTCCAGGCAGTGCTGACTAGTGAATGTGTAAGTCTATTTTTCTGTTGTGGTTAGACTGGAGAACAAAGACAGGAGGATTTTTACTGAGCTAGTCAAATGTAAGGGTATATAAGTCGTTCAGTCGGCTGTTATATTAATCGTATTAAGACTGAGAGACTAAACTGTGCTGTTAAAGTAAGCACTGAGGTCATCTTGCACAGCCTACAAAAGTTAGCGGTGGTAACTAAATACAGGACTCTGGATGAGCTGTGTTCCACTTTATTCGAGTCCAGCTTTCTTTGGCTGTGGCTCCTTTCGCAAAAGTAGTGATGGAGAAGCAGCGCCCTGAATAAACTAGCCACTGATAGACCATGTCCATGATAATTAAGCAAGTGGTTAATGCCAAACTGCTTCCTGCCTGACATGCCTTCAGGCAACTGTTTTCCACTCCTATAAAAAAAAGCCTTGATGCAATTAAACCTAGTTCCACTCACTTTGCCACATATGCCTATAAAACACTCGCCCAGTCTCGTTCTAGTCAAAAATATTTTAAGCATAATCATACAGGCATATGGTAAAAATCTACTCCACATGTTGCTCAAAAAAAAAAATCACAAGAAAATCTGCAGCACATGGTAATATCTGGTTGTCAGAAAGAAAACCCAACATAATGCAGAAATGTACTGATGCTATTTTAAAAGAGAAAAGTTTAATTCCAAAAGTTTGGAATGATTCATAGCTATAGACAGGCAACATTTCTCAAAGTGATGGAAATATTATACCAGAAAAATAGCAAGAAGAGCCTAAATTTCAATATTCCAATGTGAAGCTTGAGTGAGCAGGTCTTGCTACAAGCTAAAATGTCCTACTCCAAAGCACTTAGTTGTTAGCAGCCTGAAGCACTGCTGTCATATATTTCATGGAAAGAAAACAATTCAAAACTGTTTTTTTTTTTCATCTGGATATAAACAAGCTAACCTTGTCAAAACTGGTGCGTTCTGGGCGATCATTGTAAGGGAAGAGACGCAGTGTTCCATGAGCTACGATGTATCCTCTTATATTCATTTCAGTTTATTATAAGGCCAGGAAGATTAAAAAGATCACACGAGCTAAAGCCGAGATATTAATGCTCTGTGTGTAAAACAATTAATTCCCAACCCCCACATTTAATCAGCCACTGTACACACGAATCCTGTTACACACTCTGAAATGAATTCACCAACATCAAACAAACGAAAGAATCATATCTTTATCAAAATTAATTAGATTTGTTTTGTGATATCGGTCGTGAAACGTTACCAATGAAACAAGACAAAAATAAGCTGACTATTAATTTAGTTTTCCTAAACCAAGCTCCTTCTGTGTGGACTGCACCAGTAATAATACGCTCCAAAAATAGGCGAAAGCCAGCACGACTCTAGTTAAGTCTCTGATTCAGCCAGATTTCACTTGACCTCTTTTCCTTTTTTCAGATGTGTGCAGCCACAGAGCTCTCTACAAAGCTGAGCTTTAATGCTGTAATTGTGGTCAGCTGGGGTAATTTTCAGGGCAGCAGCCCAACTTCTTGCTTTTCCCTCTTTTTTTTTTTTGTTAAACGCGAACGTGGTTTTGAGCTTTGAGCTTTCAACTCCAAGCTCTGTTTATGTGTTACTGAAGCTTCATAGGTCCAAGATTGCCAAGTGTTCGACTGCCATTTCAGAGCCATCGGTAGCAGAGCAGCAAGAGGCAGGCACGGCTGGGTGAAACTGAACACTGCGAAGAGTAGCTGAAATTGTCATGTCTTGAGAAGGGAGAGTCGTTAGCAAGAACCTTCAGGAAAGGCAGCGTCCTGTTTTCAGTCTACCTAACAACATTCTTACAGATGGCTTGGGATACCGTGCATCTCCCCCCGCCAAAAAAAAACAACCTGCGGCCAATCAGAGGTGGCCCAGGGAAAGGCAATGAAACCAACAACTCTGGATTATGGATTCCAGAGGAGTGCTCACTCTGGCAGGTTATGCTGTGTTTCCACGAGCCCTCCTGACATCAGCAAATTGAAACGCTGAGCATCTCAGTGGCCCTGCTGAAATATGCACAGCATTCCAAGACCCATCGTCTATTTGTGTCCGGCTGCAATCTCTGGACTCTCACAGAAGGCAGCATGAAATAATACTTATCAAAAGAAACGAGCATATGGCAGACAGCAACAGCCTCAGGGACATCTTTGATTCCTTAGCCCAAGCTCTGGCAGGGCTGCCTGAAAAAAACATAAGTAACAAAATAAAAGCAATTTAAAGACGAAGACAAGGCTTTGCCGCAGAAAATGCATTCCCTCTTAATAGTTTGTCAATTGCAAATGCGGCACAAGTCATTCTGAAAAGCACTTTGGGTCACCTGTAAACAGCAGTCAGTAAGCTGGCAGCTTGTTTGCTCTTATTTTTGCTGGATTTCTTTTGATGGATCTTCTTGGATTCCTCACATCAGTCTTCTTTCAATTTACCATGATCAGTCCTAAAGTCTGCGATACTCAACAACAAACTGGATTTCCTCTCACCAAGTACATCCGAGACCTCAAGAAGGACATGGATCTGAGACTCCTCGATTAAAGTCTTTCTGATTAATTTCACAGTTATCGTTAATCTCTCGAGAGACCCTCCCTGTCAGAAGAGATACCTGCCTGCCAGACACCCACAGGCATCTGCCACAGCGAAAATGTTTTTATGGGACCTCGCTAAACTGGCAATCAATATGGGAGGTGTCACATCAAATGTCGTATCTGGGCAACAGCCAGAGCTTTCATAAAATGGTGGATTTGTGTTCTTTCTACTGGATAATCTAATGTCTACAAGAAACTTTCTGTTTTCTTCTGGTGAGAAGATAAAAGTATTGATTAAAGGTTAAAACCCCTAGGTACCTTTAATGCTTCTTGCGCTTAGAACTGAAGATAAACCCTTTAAACCTTTTTTGTAACTCTTTACAAATAGCTTTAAAAGTAATAAAAAATTAGAAAGTGATTAACAATGCTGTTTGCTCTCCTGGTCTGGTCACTGGATATGTGTTTGAACAGTTTGAGCAGCAGATCAACAGTGAAAATGTCAGCCATGTGGAACCATTTCACAGTTTCTACAAGGGACATAAGACAAGCAGTTGATAATGACTGTCCATGCCAAATATCAAAAGGGGGTACAACAGCCAAGCACTTCTCCACTATGGCTTTCACAGACCACTTGAAAACGTAGAATCTGGCTCAATATGCAGAATATAGCAACACAGAAGGTGAAAGGGAAGACCCTGCCTGCAGGCTGAGGCCATACGTAGCCACAGGCTCATAATCATCATAAATCATAAACATCAGTAAATATAAAAATATAACTAAAATGAATAATGCTACACACCGCCTTGGATGACCAACCATTCTCTGATCTTCAGGACATTCGATTTTGTAGACTAATATAGCATTAAGCTTCTTTGTTGTTTAAGCTCAGGTAAAGAGATCATTATATCTTATAGATGTATCAATAGATCTTTCATGTAATATGAAAAAAAATGGGGTTATTGCTTTTACTGTAAGTCATAGTATATTAGCAGATTAGTAGCAATTTTAGAAAGTTTATTTTATGTTAACTGTTTTGATTTATTGTCAGCTCATTTTTTGGAATTTTATGGAAGTCACTTTTTTTTAAAAATGAAAAAAAAAAAATTGTAACTTTTTACAGTTTTGGATTTTTGGTTTTGTTTTTTGAGCTAATGTGTCCTGAATTTCGGTTTTGGTTTAAGCAAAGAATTTTAATTTTAGTCCATCACTTCTGTATAAGTGATATAAATAAACACCAAACCATTTCCATGTGTTAGCATCACAAAGCAAGACTTCTATTCTTCATGAACCTATCATTAACATAAAAAACTGTGACGTTAGCCAAGAAAAACTTTGTCAATTCATAAAATTAAACAAAACTGGAAAAAAAAAGTATAGCGGAAGAATACTGCAATTATGCAACAGAACATGACAGCTTGACTGAGTAGGACACAAACACTTTTAATTCTAGAAAACAGTGTGACATCTAGAATTAAATGGAAACAGCATGTTAAAAGAAGTTTCTTGTTGTTTCATGTGATAAATTCTTTTCATTTTTTGCACTGTTGGCATTGGATGTCATTAGCTGGGAGAAATGAATGACAAGAAACTCTTTTGTTCATCTAGTCAGTCTGCGATGGAAAATTCAAGGATGCAAAACAAAGCAAGGCATGTACACAATTTCCAATATACAGTCCTTGAAATTCCTGATGGACATGCGTCAAACCTTTTATTTAAATGGAAAGAAACAATATTCACAACTATTTATTCACATTTTTATTTAATCTTTCAAATTCGGACACTAAGTCTATAGAAACTACTAACTCTTGTCAACGGATTTGACAGGCTCGAAGCATGGACTTTAAAAACGCATTCTTATTTTTATCTAATGTGACATATGTCACTGGCAAAGAGGTTCAGGATGGCTTGAGAACAGTCATGTGACCAGCTGGGGCGCTTGGTTGCTGGAATGAGATGACCCTGGACACTGAGGGCAAATCCTGCATCAAGAAGCTGTACCTCAGCCAGCAATAAAAAGCTCGGTCACAAAACAACAAGCACAGCAGCTCTGGATGCTCGGGTTGTCTGGTGACGGGTGAGACGTAATGACGTTTGACCTACCACCTGACCCTTGTCTTCTGGACGAATACTCGAAAGGGAGTTGATTAATTAAGAGGCAGGCAGAGAGACAGACATGCCATCTGAGGGTTTAAAGCCTCGTTCCTAATATCTGCTATCATCACAACTTATCCACACAGTCCACCTGGGCCCATCGATGGACCTGACGGAATCGCTTCAAGCCTCCAAAAGCATACAGAGTTAATTAGGACCGATATCTGAGCTCTCTCCTCCCCACTGGCCCTCTGCACTTACATTAATACATCCTCCTCATTGCTAACGGATGCCAGCTAACAGGGATCACAGACTGAATATCTTACATTTCCCTCCTTTACTATGAGTTATTCTTAACTTCTGCAATAACTTACAATGTTGGAAGCCCACCAAGAAAAACAACATTTCAGGGACACAAATTCCGTCTTCAGGGGTGCAGTCAATTTCGACGTGATGGCAATAAGAAGCCGTCCTCCCAAAATGAGGAGGGAGAGTAATGGGAGTCCATGGAGGCCATGCTCCCCGCTCTGGTTAGTGCTGCTTCTGAGCCTGGCCTGCTTCGCCACAATGTACACCAGAACACAGCTAATGTTACCTTTCAGAGCAATAAATGGTAGCTGCTACTGTTCCTGAGCCCTGGCCTTGACCCTGATTTGCAGACTGAGTAGGAAGGGGTGTGCAATGGGGCCGTCGTGTGTGTCGTGTGTGTCGTTGCAGATGCTAGCATTTAAAAGACAGGCAGCAAAGAGATGGCCTCCAGAGAAACTCAGTGAGCTGGTTAATCACAACCAGATTTGGGGCATTAAGACAAACAAAACTCAGACAGCTTGTAAAGTTTAAGGCTCCTAGATCTGTGTGGGTGTGCACGTACACAATGTGTGTGTGTGTGTGTGTGTGTGTGTGTGTGTGTGTGTTTTACAGTTACAGTTACACTGGAAAATGAAAGTAGCGATAAACAGGATTTAACATTTCTAATTCAATCCACTAATATATTTTGTGCATACCATGAATGCTCTATTTTCATGTCAATGTAAGCATTATGTTTGCTCACTGCTGTTATATGCTTTGTTTGTAATTATAAATTAATATGCTGCATTAAAGTAGGTGGAACAGAGCAACAGGCAGTGTGGAACTACCACTAAAATACCATAGAAAAATCGATAGGAAATTTGTAAATCATAGGTCATTATGCTCCGCTGTGCACACTCTGTTGTTAAAGGGAATGAGAAGACCTGATCTTGATTGGATACTGCAGCAGGACACCTAACTCACCTCTTAAAGCGTTTAAACCCAACCAATTTTTACATCTGTGCCGGTTTGCACCATGTCGCCCCCCCTGAGCTAATGGTAAAGATTCCCGAGAGTATACAATACACCAAATTTACAGCTTGCATTTTTTGCACATACACTAAGATTAAGAATATAGAGCCTGGTATGTTTGCTTAAAACTGGAAAAAAAAAATTGGCATGCCAATACCACACCTGTTAACTTAAGGATTCATCCTGATCACTGTTAAAATATATATTGTATTAGTGTGAAAAACAAAAAAAGGATCAGTGCATCCCTAACTACAAGCTTTCGTTAATGTTAAAGAAGAACAACACTCTTACCTTAAGAAGACATGAATGATGAGACCAAATTGTGTCAAAAGGCACCCGGAAAACCACACCGATTCAAGGAAGCAGCACATAAAGAGAGAAAACACAAAGAGTCAGAAACACGGCCCTGAAAAAAAGAGTTCACATCACATGTAACGACATATGAAACACACAACCCATAGCCCCAAGCAAAGAGGAGATGAAGGGTCTTTTCTGTTTTACACTTTGTGCCATCACAAAGAGACGTCCTTCAAGTGTCTGGTAAGGCCATAAATCACACAGAGCAGTAATGGAAGCGAAATAGGAGCCCTTGACCAAAATTAATCCCATTTAGTAGAGTGCTGATGAAAAGGACGAGAAGATCAGCAGTGCTGCATGAGATATAAAAAAAGTGCTGCTTTTAAAATGTTTTGAACCACTGCATTCATTTTCTCACAGCAGGAAAACCCAGGCAGCTGTCATATTGTTTGCTGTTGGTAATTAAATTTGTGTTAGCTTACAAGATTAGTGTTATCTGTAGTTACACATCACTGGGTCAGTGCTCGGGTCACAAAGTGATCAAACGTGAGCGCTGAAATAAGTGAGCCAGATGATATAGTATGCAAGTACTGACTCGTCGCACTTCTGTTCAGAGGTCCCTCTGTATGTCCATATACAGTGCATAAAGAGTGTGAGTCGATTTTGACGTCCCCGTTTATATTTCTGTTGACTGGAACATAATTCGCAACAAAACCTGCCTGGTGTTTATGTGAGAAGCTAGTGTTGTGTAACTGCAGCAATGGTGGCAGGTTGTGGGTCAATGGTTATAGCTTTGAGTTACTGACCAGGAGGCTGAGGGTTTAAGCTCCAGCACTGTCACGCTACAACTGTTGGACCCTTGAGCAAGGCTCTTAACCATCGCTGCTCCAGAGGTGCCCTGTGCTCTGACACTTAACAAGCTGGGATATGTGAAGAAAAGAATTTCATTGTGCTGTAATGTATATGTGACAAATAAAGGCTTCTTGAAGAAGAAGAAGAAGAAGAAGACATCCGGTATGGTATCGTCTGGTGTGTCTCTTACTTACCTTCCGGTACTCCGGGTGGCTAGGAAGTGCACTGAAAGCTGGGAGAGGAAATCAAAGCACATTAGAAGCAAAGGGCCTTAATTAATGCCAAAGGTGAGCATGTTCACATGAGAATGTCATTTATATGACCCAGTGTCAGAGTGATAATTAGGACAGCATTGTGGAGCATTCATCAAGCCAAAGGGTATGCTGGTGAGCTCAAACTGATTGGGGCAAATAGACAAAGAGTGGGGGCACCTTTTCCCATTGTAGGTGCCTAAAGCAATTCCTTTCAGGCTGGTGGACTTCATGCTGAAACTCTTACTAAAATGATACATATAAATAAAAGGAGGGGCATTCAACTAAACTTCATAAAGGTTCAGCTACATAAAATTCCTTGCTAATTTGACTAAATTTCAACAACAGTTCCCCTTAGCCATTAATAATTAGTTCATGGCTATGTTATCTTTTGTTTCGTAGTGGCGCTTTCACATTACCACTTTTGACTAGTGCCATAGACAGATGAGGCCCATTATGTTGGAATTGGGTGTGGGGAGAAAAAAAATGCGACTTCTCTGTCCATTTGTCTTTAAACGTTATCACTGTCAAGATATTCAGTCATAAGCTTGCTGATCAGACCACAGGGAGTAAATACAATTAAAAATCTGCGAAAATCTGTGAAAACTCACCTTGTATGACCTAATATCTCTAGACCTATAGGCGGTCTCTGATCTGATTAGCAGCTTTTTTTTTTTTTGTCCCACAGTGAACACTTGGTTTGGTCCAATAAACTACTTGGCTGACTTTGCAACCGGACCATAATTCTCCAGTTGATGAGCTCTGAAAGTGTAAAACCGAGTCTCTTAGAAAAGCAGATTACATTTTTTTTTTAGTTTGTCCCTTTAGGGCAACTCAGAAAGTTTCTTTGAAGATCCACACAACAGGAAAGGTTTTAGGTTTGAAAGCTAAGTTAAGAGTTAAGTAGACACATCATGTGAATTACACCTGACAAAACTGTACTTGACATTCTTGTGCTACCAATACAACCCAAACACTCACACAACAAAATTAGTTCATTGACCTCTCACAGACACAGATAGAGGATCCATTCAAATGTCCTTTGAATATTTCTACTTGTGTTTCAGAGAGTCCTGCTGGAAGTGAGAAGCTGGAAGCTGGAACCCTATCTGCAAAGAGCAGAGGCAAAAACCTTGAATCTACATGAAAGCAGCTCTTTCCTGCTGCGCTCATCTCATTCTCTTTACCCTGTACCTCTGCATCCTTTAGTACACCAGCATCAGCTCTACCTCATCTAACATTTATATGACTTAAGCAGGCCTTGATTAAGATTTACTCCAGGGACACACAGCCTTAGTATTGGCTTTACTGGTGATCAAAGTAGCCATGCCACAGGGCTTGCTTCACTTTAATTTTTCTTTACGACACCACCAAGCATGACTTGGACTTGTTATTCTGTCTCCTTGTCACCTGTTTGATCATCTCTGCCCAAAATAGGCCTCCATATGTTAAGCACAAACACACTGACGTTCTTTGCAGCATTAGAATTGTTGATTCTCTCTGATGCTTCACAGCTGTGACACTACATTTGCCGCATTTGCCAAATTTGAGAGCGGGAACAAATTCTTGCTGTCTACTGACATCTGCCCATGTCCATGCCACATACAGCGATTTGTTTGTAAAACTGATGAAAGGGACTCACAGGATATGATGGATTTTGTTGTTTGGGGAAAAATGTCTATAAAGGAATGGAACAGAAGAAGAAATCAAAGAGGTGCACAGAAATGCATTGTGCAACGCTCAGAAAAAAGACACTGTCGCGTCCTTTAGTATGTATTTTTATATGTATCTGTAAAAGTGTACGTAGTGTACATTTAATATTAATTTAAGGTACCAAATTAAATGATTTTAAGAGATGATATCAAGAGATTCAGATTAACATGAAGAACCACCGCTGCAAACCACTGTGCACCTTAAATGATTTTAAAGGAAACAACATTCATATTCTCAGATGAAATATGCATAGTAACTTTGGTGTACAAGACCAGTGACAGGTAATGGTACAGCTTAGTACCTTTTTAAGTGCACTTTCACGCCTGTTAGTCCGTATGATTCTCCATCAGAAAAAACTGATACTGTTGGTTCATTAGATTTGCTTTACTATACTATGTACCGTAGATAATACAGCAAACGTTTTTCGGTTTTTTTTGTAGAAACCGACTCCCCGTACATCCCGACTTTAGTATGAGCATTTTGATGAAGTGAGTAAGACAGAAATACAATGAATAAACCTTCGCCAAATCTTTGTAGAAATCACAAAAAAAATCACCCCAGTATGGAGAATATGGAGTAGGCACTAAATAAATGATGTGCACATCCAGCATTTATTTTCTATTTTTGCTCATCAACCCAATTCAGAATAAATGGCACTTCTGCATGTACAGCTACACGATGTCACGACATGAAATCGGATCAAACTCGGAGTTCTTAGTCAAATCGTAGAGGGTTCTGTGAGTCGTACAAACCTTTACTTCCTGTAGTCAGGTTTAATCGGGTTGAAGCATTGCTCACTGCTGGTGCCTGAGACAACCTTGGTCAGAGGTTCTTATACCACTTGATGGGTTTTTCAAGGTTTCAAGCCAATACATATAATTAGACTTGATACATACCAGCCAAAGGCCAGTACTGGATTGTGAGTAAATTCCCTCTTTTTGGAAACAAGGATTACACTAAAATAATAAAATGTTAACATTCAAGAAACCTTCGCACATGTGCCTGAGACAAGTATACACGACTGACAGGTTGATCTGCTGTATACACAGGAGTGGCTAATTATACCAATTACGACTATTAAAAGTCCAGGCTAGAGAAAGCATCCCATTAGAGCAAATGCCTGGGTCTTCCTTAACCGATGTTTAATATATAGTAGTCATAATGCCAAGAATTTTTTAACACAATTGTTCTTTTTATAAAAGCACTCTTAAATAGCAGGCGTATTTTCAACAACAGGCACTCAGAGCAGCTCCACTGTTACAGACTCAATGTTATTATTGTGACATGTTTTTGAAGGCAGTATAACTTAACTGAACCAGCAAACAAAGGAAACCACAGAGATTGTTTTAGTCTGTTTCAGATTTTTGTTCCACTTAAGACTGGCCTATACATTTACGGTAACCCAATTCCAGATCAAAACAAGAGATCTAGGATCACTGAGAACCTATGGTCTCCCTCCTCCTTTGTGTCAGATACCGAAACCATGCCAGCTATTTGAGCTGCCGGTCACACCAAAGAGAAAAAACAGAACAAAGCTGCTCCTGCATGTGGAAAACTCAGAGACATGAAGATGCAACATCTTCACCGTGTAGTGCCTGGCCTCAAAGACAACCAGCGTACCCGAGAATGTGCCGAGAAAACTCCGACAACTACTGCTGACCTCCTGATTTTTTATTTACATTTAAAATCATGTCTACAGCTTTTGTGCTATGCAACAAAAGTTTTTCCCCCCTTGCCTCTGTCATCCCGAAAGTGGAAGAACAACAATGACGGAGGTGCTGATACACGGCCGACAGCTTTGGTAATTTGAGTGCTGCCATCTTGGTACTGACTGAAAATGAGCTATCACATTAGGATCAGGGCCGGAGAAAATGGAACGAGAAGAATTAATCACAAAGTCATCAGCTTTATAGGGCATGGGGAGAGCGTCGGTGTGCTACAGAGCTCACTTTTAAAATGGAGTTTTAAGGGAGTCTAAAGAAGCGCAACTTTCACAGTGCAATTGTTATTGGTGGGTTATATGACAAAAACTATTCTATCAGAGACTCAGAGATTCTTCACTGCAGCAAGGGAGACTTTGGAGAATTGTTTTGGGGAAGTGCAACTCTTTAGGATATCCACGTGGTAGCTTCCATAGCAACAGAAGGTAAGTAACAAGTACAGGAAACTCCAGTCAGAAGTAGAGCATCAGAATGAATCTACACATCAGATGATTATCACAATTTGTGTCTGGATAATTTCCTTATCTTAATAACCTACAATAAAAAAGTTGGAAGCTTTTAAAAACATCTTGTAGAACAAATGTCTGAAAGACAACATGAGGCCTGCATATACTGTATTGTGGTGTGTTTTTGCTTACACCTTGGTATTGTTCTGAGAAATATGTACAAAGATTTCATCAATGACTGCAATATTTCAGCAGAGACATTTTTACTATCTAGTGTGTTTTAATATACCAATGAATTTCATCCTTCAGCTTCAGCTCCAATCGATCAATCAACAAATCAATCAAGCAAGCAAGCAAGCAATTAATTAAAAAAAGAAAGAACTATTAAAAGAAAATTAATTCAAGAGCTTGCCAGCAGCCTTTATGGCAAAAGGCTAAATTGTGTACCATTATAGTTCGTTTCACCATAAAAACAGAGTTCTAGCAACAGTCAAAAAAGCCACTTCTCTTAAAAAAGGTTCAACTTTTGTTTTACTCATTCTTACGAGTCAGATATCTAGTGTCTTGTGGGTCCATATTTGCTTTTACAGAGAACATAAGGAAGCAGACATTGCAGTTATTTTGTCATGTTCAGGAACAGAAGGCTTGGGGATGCCGTCTGTCCAGGCCTATTTGATATGCACAAGCCAAAAAACAGCTCAGATCGTGCTTCATCAAATGGCTGATAATATTTTGTCAAGCCTACTCATGAACCCACGCAGGCTTTTCATCCTGTCTAATTTTTCTGACGCTGCAACTGTTTGCCATATAAAACAAATGAAGGGAAAAATATTAAAGACCAACATGAAGGCAGCTAAAAAAAATGATATTAAAGCTTAATGAAGTGGGGTATCCTTTTAAGATTGTTAATTAAATGACACATCAAGCAGCTAAACATCACTAATTTAGGATAGGTTTTAAAAGATGAAGTGCAATTGACAATCAAAGATACTTTTCTTCATTGGAATATCAGCCCTATATTCTATAATGTTTTTTCTGCCCATTTTGTTCGAGGTTATTTGCCTTAAACAGGCTGGGGGGGTGGATGACTAGAGACAACAAACACCAGTTTCAAATTTGCTAAATATTTTGGAGGAACAAATGAACCCAGGTTTGAGGTTTCTAGGTTTCCCAGGTGGATGAAATTGGAGCCATAGTCCACACTTTGGTGGTTTGTTTAGTTAAAGAGCTTGGCTTACAGTGAGTCTTACAGAGATTAAATCAACACCAGCCTAATACCAAATTACAAAGTAAAGGAGTGACCATGAACAATACCCCATTGCTAGGCTTGAGGACAGACTCCAGTCAGGATTGGTCAGTACCCCACATCAAGAAACCAAAGAAACATCACTGAAGAACCTGGCATCTTGCTTTTTCCCCCCCAAAGAGCAATATGTCTTCTCTTGTTGAAATGATGAAAGCTGTGGTTGCCATCCCTCAGCTGTCATGTATAATATATGGTTCAAAAGTCTCACCCGATACCTTTTCTACTACAGCACTGCTGACTGCTGTCACATTACGCCTCACCTTGGCCAAAAATGGCATCCTTTCTGCTCTAAATCCTAGCTGTCTCTCTGTCGGAGGAAAAGGAAATGAGACTGAAGACATCCACCACCCTGCTATGCTTTGGACGGATGCAGTGCTCCTAGTTGCCAGGCAATCTTTGGAGGTAAATTTTGGTGATGTTTTCCTTTGTGAAACATTGCTATTTATTATTGGTATTTTTACAAAGCTCACTAGTCAGCCAATAATTCAAAAGTTAAACCAAAAAAACCCTATTCATCCATTGTTAGTTCAGAGTGAAAATCCCTCAAAACACTTCAATTATCAACAGACAGGGTACAAACTAAATGCCCAGCTTCAATGCTTCTTTAAGCTACACGATACAAATCAGTGTAATAAATGTTCAAAATAATAAACCTGCGCATATTACAATATTTTAAAACCACTAGAAACTTACATGGACTACTTACATGGACTACTTAATTGGAGGTGTGCACTCAAAAAAAAAGTTTGACACTCATGATATGAGGTAGGTCAGATATGAAGCTCATGGGATAAATAAAAGAGATGCTGAGCGTAGGAGAGGATTAGATGCAGCACTGCATGACATATTTACTCTAGTCTTTCTAAGTGCTTTATCCTGGTCAGGGTTACTAGAGTTTAAATGACATACTTTTTTTTTCCTTTTTTCAAAATACTAAGTATATTAGAAAATATCATGGGTGGGTAGGAACAGAAATGATTGTGGGAGCAGGGACTGGTCGGAATTACTTTGGGAGTGAGCAGGAGTGGACTGAATTATAATAATAATAATAAACTAAACATTTTTACTTACAGCTCCTCAAAGAAACTGTAACATGTGGATGAAAGAGGTAGGGCACAAGTGTATATGCTCAGCGTAACATTTATTAGGGCAAGCCATAATCAGAAATGTGGAAAAGAAGCGAGGTCAAAATCTGGAAAAAGGTATAAAAAGGCAAGTTAATCAAGAACTAACACAAAACAGGTGGACACAATTGGATAACAAACCAAACACAGGAGAGGGGCACAGACAGGCTAGAACAAAAAAACAAAACAAACACAAGATCTTGGGAACCACAATGAGAAAGGGGAATCTGTGAGAGCAATGACTGCTGAATGTATTAGTAGATTAGTCTAAGCAACCACTAATTCCTAGAAAGACAAAAAAGATAGAGCAAGAGGTCTTTACTTTGAATGAGCACCAAGTTAATTTAAGTGGAAATGATCAAGTTCGTGTCAAAAAGTGACCTTAAATCACTACACCAGATTCTGTGCTAGCTCTTCTTAAGATGTCTATCTTAGCAGGTTTTGAATGCAATCCCTAAAATTGCATTTCTGTTGCTCTATGCTGCAGGAATGCATGATCCACAGTCCAATAGCAGAAGGTATAGTGTGACCATCTGATAGGCACTATGTTCAGTTCCAGTGATTTTTACATAGGAGTAGGAAATCATCTGGTCAGGAAATTCCCCATGTGCAAACCCCAGCTGAGTCGGATCTCATTTAATTCACACCTTTCTTCAGCCATCCCAGTTTTACAGCTGCTTCCTCCAATTGGGCCATCACCCAACAAACCCCTTTACTCTGATGCTTCTTTCAATTTGCAGCATCCAAACCACTAAACAGCACCACAACAAACACTTGATTAAAAAAAAAAAAAACTCTTAATACGACATAGTCTATTTGTTCCACCCATGTGGGGAAAAAATAGCCATGGTAGTATTGACAATATTTCAGCATCATTAGTGTCATCCTGTGCAGAAGGGTATTCAAGTGCAGACTCCCAGAAATAAAACAAATATGATGGTATGGGTCTGCTGTGTGTCACGAACTTAAAAAGTCTCTCCATCTTAGTTAATCACAGATGTTCTCAGAGATTCCCACTAAGGGAACTGCACACTGTAAATATAAGACGCTGCTGAACTGCAGCCAATAAAACCTGAAACAGTAATGATCCTGTGACAGCGTCCAAGACGGACCCAAAAAGGCCCCCTGCTGAAGAAAATACCGCGATCAGCCATACCGCCTGCTGCTCAGGAATGCAATCAATTCTACCATTCTTCTTCTTTCACACTAACATATTTCAATAACATTCGAAATAATAATAGAAGCAGTGAAAGCTTCCAGATGTTGAGGTTCAAGCACTGGAAACTCCAGACCGCAGATAAATATTTCACTATGAGTTCATACAATTTATCGTTTTCCTGCTTTCCTGCTTTAATAGCAAGGTCATTTTCCACACCGTGAATTCTGAATTCCAGCTAAGATGAGCTTGAACATTAAGGCTTGAGTGGGTGCGCCCTCAGGGATGTGACCCCGGACTTCTTCTCCCCCGAGCTCCCTGAAGAACGAAGAATGAGCAAACGACCACTATTTCAGTAGCACTGACACTGCTACGTACTCGTCCCAGAGGACAGCTTGAGATGTTAACCTGTATGGTGCTTTACTCAGGCAAAACATGATGACTGAGGTTGATGTCAATGGCACAGTGAGAAAAGCTGCCCTCAGGGGCTGCATGGTATGTAGTGTGCATGAATTCTCAGGCATTTTTTTCACAGAATACCCAAAGAAATACTTGAAGTAGGACTCTGGGGGTCTCACGATTTGATTTTTTTTAAAATTTATTTAATGTGCCATGATGCAATTATGGCGGCCTGGTAGTGCAGAGAATGGAGTTGCTGCCTCACTGCTCCAGGCTCCTTGGGTTGCTGTCTGTGTACTTTCCCATGTTCTGTGTGTCTGTGTGAGATAATAGATGAAGTACTACAATGCTATTATGTTGCCCCCATGCACTGAGTGTAAATAGTGATTATGAAGCCATTTAGGAAGGTAGATTTGGCCTATCTGGGTCAATTTACCTAAATAAATTTGGGTTAAATATGGCAGATTTGATATGGATCCTCCAAAGACGGCAGCACATTTTGTGGAAATGATGTTGCATTGAATTCCATGAACAATATGGCGCAATTGCAGAGCAAATAGACATGGTGCCAAGGACTCGCTCACCATACTGTGCAAATGGCAGCTGGGAAAAGTAGACGGATGAACACACTATGTAACCAAGCCTGTGACTGGTCGTTTCAAAACAAATAGTTTTGGAATGAATAGCTGTGCCCAAGGTACTCGTTCAAAAACTAAGTAATCATCTATCTTATTCCTGTTGTCAAGAAAAATTTTCCACAACCATCATAGATGTCATCTCTGGATTAGTATGCTGAGGGCATAAGAATTATGAAATCTAGTAAAGTCAGCAGCGACAAAAAGACTATTTTGGGTAAATAAACAAAAATGAACCAATAAATATTTATTGTTTTATAGCAATTAAGTAAAAAAGTCTCAATATAATGCAAGAAAACTGCCAACTGTATCTCATAGTGTTGAGTTATAGAAATCAAAACTCAAATACACATATTGAATCAGAAACTAACTAGAGACATCTGGTACATTTTCAATTAAAAAAAACAATAAGCAAACAAACAAACAAAACCCCATAAGCTTATGTCCAATTAAGCTGTTTTGTGCATCGACGCATAGAAAATCACTGTGTATCAAATAGTTGATTATTGTTTCCAGCCCTAATAAATACTTAGTGTATTTTTGCTTCATGGGTTCTGTCCAATATGCACATTACAGCAAATTGGCATCCTAATTTGAGATTGAAGAGCACTCCCAAAAAAAGCCTGTCATTAAAGTCCACTGTTCCTGTGCTATTCATTAAAAGATAAGGCCACATGGTCGACCGGTTCTTCTATGTGAATCAGCTTCGAGTCACGAAAACAAGGCTATTAGGGAGGCTGATGGACACTTTAAATGACACGAGTTAAATCATTTCCTCATTATGCCTTTCAAATCGTGCACTCAGCTAAAGTTGCTCCTGTTGAGATAAGTAAGCTTAAATTTTTAATATGTTCTCAGCGGCTCTCCCTAATAGGCAACCTGTAACCTGAGCGCTTCATAGAATAATTAACACTAACTAGTTGAAGACCAATTTTTCCTGTTAGACATTCTCTCCCTCACAAGAAGACAATGTGCAGGCTGAGATTCCTGCTACGAAATTCTGAGGAAAGTGATTTCTCAGAAGAGCAGGCTGATGATGAAGTCGACCACAGGTACATATAGTTGTGATTAACCAGACGACCAGAGCACTCTACAGAGAGGTTTCACAGGAACACAAGGAGGACAAAAGGTCAAGTCCATAACCCTGTGGACCGCCTGGCTCATGTCTGAGTTCAGGGCAATGTAATGTCATTAGCATATGGCTGGGAATTAGCAATTAGCAAAGAGGTACCCTTAGAGGTTTCATTAATTATAGATATTAAACGTATTTATACCACACCACTGTTTAATTCTCAACGCTGAGTGGTCAGAGTGGCCATGAGCGCTGTCAGTTGTTTCGGCTGCTAGGCAAATCAAAGCGTTTTATTAGCGTTCATTATGCTACGTTTTCATTTTTCTATAATAAACTTACCCAGAGAATTGTATGGCTAAGCTGCTATGGTTAAGTTTGTACATCTGAAATTGTTTATATGTTAAAGTTTACTGTGAGGTCTCCAGGGTCAGTGCTTTGCAATAGTCAGACGTAAAGCTGTCACTTTAATTTTTATAATATGGCAAAGTTGTCAGGACAGGAGTTTTTTTTTTTGTCTTATTCACGTAATGAGACAACAAATAAGAGGCTGGTTAAGGAACAACTGTTTATAGCGTCTGGAGCCTAGTGATAACAGGAAATATCCTGTTTTGCAAATTAAATGTACCTACAAATGGATAAATGTATCATTTTTTAATAACCAAAAAATGTAATGGTTGGCACATTGCTGTGGTATTACACTGGCAACAATATCATTAATACTTTTTAATCTTTCAAATCACCTAAACCTGTCAAAACATGGTTTTTACTATCACTTTCAGAGGAATTCATTTTTTTGCCACATCCCTTTAAAAAACACAGGCAGCTGAAAATCTCATTGGAAATATCTCACTGGAATCAGTGTCAAACATGGCCGGGAAGTATTGTTGTGTCATGAAATATAAGAGCCAATCAGGGCCAGATATGCAAAAGCGAGTCATGCAACAATGGCTTAATACGAGAAGGGGGCGGGGTGTGTGTATGTAAGCAAGGAGGGGGGCATTCCTATTTTAATATTCATAAAACTACTACTTCAAGCAATGTAGTATTCAATTTAAAAATGTTTTTGAACAAATAACCTTTGAACAAATTACTGTTTTGTGTAAAATACAATATTTAAAACATTCTATATAAAAACATGTGATTTATTGTTGATGTTTTTAGCATTAAACTGATCTGGTCACTAAAATAAAATGGACAATAATATAAGAAAAGGAGTACAATAACCTGAAAGAAGCATGACTTTGAGGTGTGCTACTATCAGTTGTCAGATTTTAACCAATAAAGACATTTTATTCTCTCTCTCTCTCTCTCTTTTACTCATTCACACCTCTTAAGACAAGAAAGATTTTAACTGATTCTGTTCAACAACCAACAATAACGTATAACTTACTGAGTTAAGCGTAGTCCAGCTTTAATGGAACTAGTACTTAATAAATGCCCTGCTATTTAATCCACCTGCATTCATTTTATTTTAGGCTTTTAATTTTAATTTATTAGATGTGTAAACAAGCAGGACTAAAAATCCTGTGAAACAACGTAAAATAATCAACACTCTGAAACACAACCTTATAGAAAGTCCTAATTATAGTCACATAACTATCAACTGCATTTATGCTCAAATATTTATACCATCCAACTCTAGGCTGTCTTGAGCGGCTCATATCACTGAAAACACTATGCCAGTAAGTTACAGGCTAACACTCCAACATAACACACACACACACACACACACACACACACACACACACATATATATATATAATTGGATAGAGGACATTCTGTAAACGCAAGCTCACTAAGTGAAATTGTCAGACAGGATACAGATTAATTAAACGTCCATAACAAACTCTGTTGTTGCACTACATGTTTGGCAGCACTAACACTACTAAAGTGTCTCCCTAGTGTTTTATGGGAAGGCCTGGCGAGGCCACGCTGGAACTCTCTGAGTGTTTACTGAGAGCCCTGTGATAGTAGCCAAGAAAAGTTAAATGACTGTGATTGCCTCCTGGAGCTGATAGATGTAATTTAAAGTACTGATTACTGACACAGACCTATACCCATTCATTAGAGCATCACTTCACACTGTGCCAACCATATTTTACACGACTTCAGAGAGAGGAAGTAAAGGAGAGTGCCAGATTGTGCTCGCTCATGTGGGGCAATTTAAAACGTATGAAATGAAATTCTATAAGTTTGATTTTTCATTCAAACAGGACTGCAGTAGGAGTAGGCCTATTCGGGTATATTATCTCTATAACTCTATACAATGTGACGTCATGTGTAAAGTGTCTATAGTAGTCATGAAAACCGACACTCACCAACTCTGATGTTACCCATAGCAACAATAACTGATTAGATGTAAAAATAAATGTTTCATATCCCTTTGCTTGGTAAATCATGTATTTTTGTAGACAGGGTGATACGTAAGGAACAAAACACTTTGGGGCGTGAGGTTATAGGAAAAACAGACTGGTGTGACGTGACCTGACACAAATTGGAGTTACTGTTACCACCTTAACCCTTTACTGCATGGCGTTGCCATATGGAAACTATTAATTTATCTCAATTTTTTTGTATAGACAATAATAAAAAACGACTTTTTNATTATGATACTTTCCACCACTGCACGTTGTTGCCATATGGCAACAATTTACAAACTACCCCCTAAAATTTTTTTAAAACTTTTTGTAAATATATTTTTATTTTTTGAACTAATTAAAGTAAAAAAAATCCATAAAAATATTTTTATGTAAATATAATAATTCATGCAGTAGAGGGTTAAATTATTTATTATTTTATTATTATTTATTATATTATTATTTTGGATTAATTTCCAAAAACAGCATGTCCTTAGATGTTTTATTCTTCTTATTCCACAACAATTTGCCGACATTTTTATTTATTAATGAATGACACACCATACTGTTCCTCCATTTATAGTTGTGCTTAATGTTGTGCTAATACTGGAGACTCCTTTCATAAATATCCTTAAAGAAAATCCGCTTACAGAAATCTTCAATATATAAATATATTTTCACTGTTAATCAGCATGTTTTCTTAATCTGTTTGCAGACCATCTGCCACACATGAATTAGCCACTATTATAGAAACAATAATATATTAGTATTAATATAAACCTGTGATTAAACAATCACAACACAAAAGCACAACATGCATAACTGGTTCAGGAGTCAGCTGTGAGTAGCAATGGAGCTGATGTTAATTTCTTGCTTATAGAACTGTTGTATAAAAGCAATATCACACTTGCAATCATGCATTTATCCTGAATATCAGCATGGCTGTGATTCGCTGCAGGCATGAGCATGCCAGGCGAGTGCCACAGGTAATCACTTTTGTGCCAATATTCAGTATAACCGCACTCTTGCTCGTGCAATATTGCTTAATCATGAAAATGTCCTTAGGTATCGTAGCCTTGTGAATGCACAAACGATGCCAACCCAAGTAATCATAATTGTGTATGAGAGATGTAGCAGCTGCAGGCCGAGTAATGAACTCCAACAGAAGCATTGTGGCCTTTCAAGATATTCAGATTTTTCCTGGAATGCCCCTTTGTGGCAGCCAAGTTACACATCACCTTTCAAACTGGGCTTCCTGTGGGGAGAAGCAGCACCACTGCATGAAGCTCAGGCCAAACTGTGGTCACGCCGATTAACAGAAGCGCAAAGAAACTTCAGCTGCTGGTTTATTCTGGCTTTTTTTTTTTTTTTTTTGAACATCAAGAGGCAGCAGTCAACTCCTCTGAGCCCTGGAAACTTTTTCCGGAAAGGCTTGTGACGGACTGCATTATAACAAATCACAATGAGAGTAATTAGCGAGTGAGAAAATCTGCTCAATTCTGTTCGTGCCTCTTAGCCGCTGGTGATGGAGGATGGAAAAGTTTTGTGATTCTTCAGTGTGGCTGCATATTCTGAGTTGCAACTAAACCAGAAAAAACAGAATGACAGAATGTAAAGGCAGATTTATGCAAAAGACAAAAGAAATACCGACCAACCGTCTGGCGTATACACTGAACAGAGAATCGGGACAGGCTACAGAAGACAGATGTTTCCTTCATGCCAAATAATTACTTCTGGCACCAAGGGTGGGGATTAAATCCAAATCCAAACTAGTTATGCTCCAATACATTCGACAAGTGACGAGAAAAGAGTATTCAGTTTGAGTTAAGCCATTGTGTCCTTTGGACACAGTACGCCATAGTTGGCCTTTTAGTCTTCAGTGGTAGTGTTAAGGACAAACTGTGCGACCGTATACAGGGAGAGAAAAAGAAAAACTGCGGAGTGATGACGAATGTGAACATTCAGGAAGGAATCATAGGGCCAGACTGGCTACAAATAAATGCACCAACAGCTGCAACAGAACTGTCTTTTTCCTTTAATTCCTTTGCCTTGTCAATAGTGGCCTTGTTACTGTGCCTCTCAAAGGCATTCCTTTTGTACTGCTCTCTTTACACACAAAAAATGGCAAAATGTTAAAGCTCGGGAATATGCACTGTCAATGTCAGAGGAACATCTGCACCAACTAGGAAATTTTACTTGTCTTGATATGCCAAGGACCAATTTACAAACCAATAACTCAATACATTTCTTGCACAGAGCTTTTCAATCGTGTTGGCATCCTTCATTTCTATAAATCTTAAATGCAAACGTATGTCCAGAAACAGGCTTCAGATCTATATAAAGAACCGCCGAGGCACATTTATTCCAGTCTATACCCATCAGCATACTACCTATATTTGTTTAAGTGTTAGACATGAGTGAAAATGCTCACATCAATAAGGTTTATGACCTCGACTAATTCCCGTACCATGGGAAAAATCCAGCAAAACAGAAAGAAAGTAATACAAATGGACACAGTGATTACGCCTGGCCCCTGGATGTATTACACAAATATATCATAGTATTTTAACTCCAAGGTGAAACTCAATCTCCTCCAGCCTGAGATCAAAACATACACACTCCAGGATCTACAAAAAAGACCACCAACTGTTTCTAAGCTCTCATACTACACTAACAGTAGTGCAACTAACTTGTCAGACTAACATCATTCACACTTTTTTATATGAACCCTGTGTGATTACACACCCCTTCTGACCCCTTGAAATAGACTTCAATCTTCTCTAAAATACAAAGTATCAAGGATTTTCAGGGTGTGTCCAAAGATTAAAGCTCAATACATTTCAGTAAATTAAAACGTGGTTAAGGCAATTTCAGGAAAAAAATAACCTGACCATAAAATCAGAATTAGGTCTATAATTTCATCGAGTCGTCTTGAATGTTCGATTCTGATTGGTCAGATGATGTTGGTTAACTTTCTATAACAGCAGCCTGTCATTCGTTAATAAATAAATGATTGTTAGTGCTGGCAAATTGCTGTAGTATAAGAGGAAGAAAACACCCAGTGACATACTTTTATTGGAAAAATAAAAGTTTAGTGTGGTAAGAGAAGCTCTGCTTCACATCTGACAGCATCACACCACCGTCATTGATTGTTTTCCTATAAAAGCCCTGTTTTATTCCTTACTTACTCAACCTTAAATTCAGTTGTTTCTGCAATTAAGCACCTACAGCATTTGAATTCTATAGTTCATAAAGCAATGTAAACAACTATCACATGACATTTTAGATGGATTCGCACAAAATTTGAAAGACCACAATTCAATTCAAAGGGCAGTGGTAGCTCAGTGGTTAGGACGTTGGGCTACTGATCAGAAGGTCATGAGTTTGATCCCCAGCACCGCCAAGCTGCCACTGGTGGGCCCTTGAGCAAGGCCCTTAACCCTCAACTGCTCAGTTGTATAAATAAGATAAATGTAAGTCGCTCTGGATAAGGGCGTCTGCCAAATGCTGTAAATGTAAATGTAAATTCAGGACTAAATGATGAGGGCGTGCACTCAGGTAGGGGCGTGGTCATCCATAGCAGTAGGGTTAAGTGCAAGTAACTGTTTCTCAAGCACCATCAAGGACAACCACGTTACACCTGTAACCCAAACTGTCACATTTGTAACACCATCTCTTCCTTGGCAATGTACATACCTAAAACAACATTAATTCAACTCACTCTTTTTTATATGCTTTATTTTGCAAAAGGTCTTTGAAATTCAGTACTTATCTCCTAAATGTGCCAATCTGGTGTCACATCCATTACACTGATAAACTGCTAAATATCTGTAATATGTACATAAATATTTTAATTTTTGTAATATTGGTCTATATTTTTCACTGAAAGATCCCATGAAAAATATGCAAACTGTTTCACTAATGGTGCACTTGTGGAGGTCGTGACCCATTTTCCCAGCTTTTACAGGTTGAAAGGTTAGAGCTGTAACATTGGAATTGCCTGTTAGTATATTACTGTGCTTCAGAGGGCACGGTGTTGTTTGTGGGGTTATTCTCTTACACCCACCAGCCTGCTGCAGTTTTTTTCTTTCAACTTATATTATAAATTCCTAAAAATCACCTCACAAACCTCCTGGAAGGAGGCTGGATCATATTCTGAGAAAAGAAACCATTAAACATTTAGACTGTCCAGAATTAATCATAGAGATGTTAATGCATGGCACGCAGTCTAAGGCCTTGCTCTAATGTATAAGGGATAAAAGACGCCTATAGTTTTGTACATCTAAGCCTATGACACACTTGTGGCAGCATTTCTTATAGTCTCCACTCAGAAATCGGTCTGTACAAGACCTGGAGGCTGATAAGAAGAAAGCCCTTACTGTAAGCTTCTCTAGCAGAACACACAGGGCACTGTCTGCCACTACAAATGGTTAAAACCGTCTCAGGATCTTATCCTATTCACAAAGTAAATAACTGAAACTCTGCATTATTGCAGCTATTCGAGCATGAAAAGCTAAACAGTAGCATTTCTTTCAAATGAGGATAATAGAGACTACTTTGTCCACATTCCACAGAACCGGAACGCTAAATACATCGGAACAACAGGCATGTAAATGTCATTACTGATGATGGCGACCCAGCATGACTCCAACGGGCCACGAGCAGCAATTTTCACCACCAATAAGCCAGGAGTCCAATCACCGCTCCAGCAGGGAGAAGAAAAAGAAACGGGCACTATGGGTAATTCTAAAAGCAAGAACTCAATCTTCTTGCGTTTTTAGACATAATAAATGGAACGGCATTCGAATTTGTGGAAAAGGTAAAAAAAATAATAATTCAAGGTTACTACAGCTCTTCAGAGATGAATAATTACACATCTCTGGCTATTACCACTTATACATGGCTTTGGAGAGATCTGTGTTGAATGCAGTGCACGTCCATGGCACAGAACACCTCCCCACTGCCCCATTAACACACAGAAAGGGTTTTCAACCTACCACCCTCTGAACATACAACTGAAAAATGTATCTTTTTTGGAATCAAAAAAAAAAAAGAAAAAAAGAAGAAAAAAAAAACGTGAGGCCTCGAAAGTCTTTTATATAGTCTTGAGAACAAAAAGCCACAAAGGAGGTGCCGCAGCAATCGATTCAGCTTTTTAAAAAGTGAGCCATTCTCTGAAATATAATCAGGGTCTAAGGTGAAAATAAATCCAGTGGACAGCTGCTACTTTTGCACATTGTCCAGCCGGCCAGCCAAAGTAACATATGTCCCCATTGGAGCCTGGCAGCTGAAGTGTAAAAGCAACTGTGGGCACAATGAGAAAGCTTCTACACAAGTGTGGAGGCAAGCAGTGATTTGTAAGACTTCAAAATATTTTACAGTTGTCAGTTCGCCCAAAAACAAACACACATTTATTGTCATGTTGTTTAACTCGGCAGTTCTCCATTTTTTTTTTTTTTTTGTCAAAGGCCTTTATGGATAGTAAGAGTCACTGTGTCCCTACACAACCCGTTTTTTTTTTTTTTTTGATATGGCTGAATCTGGAAAAGAGCCAAAAAGGATGAAAAATCTGGTTTTGACCAAAATTAGGTCCCTGCTCCTCTACTGTTCAAGGAAGGATTTCCAGAAGATTTTGAAGTATGGCTGTGGGGATTTGCACTTTCAGCCACAAGAGCATTCATGAGGTTAGGCACTGATGGCAGATAAGGAGACATGGGGCGCAGTCTGCATTCCAGTTCACCCCAGAAGTGCTCAGTGGGGTTGAGGTCAGGGCTCAGTGCAGGCGAGTTCTTCCACTCCAAACTTGGCAAACCATGTCTTCATTGAGCTCGCTTTGTGCACATGGGCACTGTCATGCTGGAACAGGATTGGGATCCTTAGTTCCAATGAAGGGAAACTGTGATGCTACAGCATGTACAAAGACATTCTAGACAATTGTGTGCTTTCAGCTTTGCGGCAAAGGTTTGAGGAGGAACCACATATGGGTGTGATATTCAGGTGCCCATAAACGTTCAGCCATGTGGTGAATACGTTCTTTGCTTTTTAACATTGGGCAGTTGTTTACTAGTTAACACACTCCAAATTTAACATTTAGTGGTTAAGAATAACAGTTAGAAATTTAAAACACATCTTGCATGCATAGATTTGTACTGGAAAATCGAAAGCAATGTTACAGGGGAAGGGAAGGGAACAATAGAGTTGCATTTTTAGGCATTTCAATCACTACTATTCAACGTTCAAGGTATTCAAAATGAACAACTATTCCATTTTTAGGAATTATCTGAAAATTATATTCATATTTGGTGCTTTGCTATATTCAGTAAAAGATTTGCTTTGTACTTGCCACAAAAGAATCTTTGATGACGGCTAAAGCATTTTGTACTGGCGAATCTAGCCGATGATTAATCTGCTTAGGTGATTATAAGGTTAATTAATTATAAAAAAAAAAAAATTATATTTTTCAAAGAGCTTCTTGAAAATCTTGAGTCATCCCTACAATATAAGTTCACCTGTTAATAAAAGTTTGGAAATAAAGGCAAATAAGAACATTGGGAATAATATCTGTTTAATATTTTTATTCCGTTTATGCTCGATGCAAAAATGAGAGTGTTCAAGAATGAGAACAACCAGGGCATCGTAATAATGTACCAGTTTATCTGTGCCTGCATGAGAGAATTCATGATCAAGATTAATTGCATGTTGTTTTGACTTTTACCCCAGAGTGAATGACACACTTCTCCAAACCTGTGATTGGATTATTTTACACTAAAAGGCCTAGCTTGTCATTTTTCTTTGAGGAGATGTTTATTTAACAGTTTTGGAAGGAGTCTCCAGTGTCAATGCTTTGTAACAGTCAGTACGTTTTCCACCACAGAAAGGTCTTCAGTGAAGTGAAGTGACTTTGTGGCCAAGTACGGCGACCCATACTCGGAATTTGTGCTCTGCATTTAACCCGTGAACACACACCCGGAGCAGTGGGCAGCCATTTTAGCTGCGGCGCCCGGGGAGCAGTTGGGGGATCGGTGCCTTGCTCAAGGGTCTCACCTCAGTCGTGGTATTGAGGGAGGCAGAGAGCGCTGGTCATTCACTCCCTCCACCTACAATCCCTGCCAGACCCGAGACTCGAACCCACGACCTTCGGGTTCACCGTCGGGTTACAAGTCCCACTCTCAGACCATTAGCCCACGACTGCCCCCAGAAGGACAGAGGGCTTTCCAATCTCTCTGTAACAAGTCGCTTTTTTTTGTTACGTTAACTTCAAGAAAGTGAAAACAGAGAGGCTGATGTGGGATGAGCTATTTATAGCTGCTATAACAGAAGTGAACTAACTATAACAGGAACTAACTTGTTTTGCAGACATTCCACAACATTAAACATAACTACGAATGGATAAAATGTATGCTGTGGTATGAGAGGAATAAAACATTTGAAGACGTCCTGTTATTGGAAAGGTCTGAAGTGGTAACAGTCGTCCACATCACATACTTTCCTACAACTGCACACCCATGTGTTTCATTCCTACGTATTACTTGTCTATTTTTAAAAAGCAAATGTTATTTGGGCTTGTAGTGTACATCTTGTGTGCATCAGGGGACTACTCGAAGCTCATTAGTATTACTGGAGTATAAAAGACTTAGTATTCTGAGTACACCCATAGTCGTAACTGTATAATTTCAGCTAGCTAGCTCGTTGTTTGCAATGTATTACGTGCTCCTGTAAAAAAAACACTGCCCTGCTTAACGGGGAAGCATTATGACTCATTTCAGCATAACAAGGTTAAATCTCATCTGAAGCCCACGCATAAATTCCTCTGTCAATGATTTATCACATCTCCCAAGACCAGAAAGTAGTTGTGTTTAATAAATCTCGCAGGCATAAGCTGTTTCAATCTAACCTTGACACATTTCGCTTGGTGCTATTTTAGGAGCTGGGCCAGAAGCTGGGACAGGAGTGACAGTGTGAGAACACTCCAGGGGGAGAGAGAGAGAGAGAGAGAGAGAGAGAGAGAGAGAGAGAGAGTGAGGCAAAGAAAAAGGTGACACTATTTAGGGAAGTAGTATGTGTTTTTGGATGTAGCCTATAGGTTAGATGATTCCCTTTTATTCATTCTCCTTATTATCCAAAGAGTAATTAAATGACAAAATGGTTTACTGAAACTGTATTTTTTTTAACCCTCCGCTAAATTAGCAACATTCACACACAATCAGACGAGAGCATCAGACGAGAGCATCAGACGAGAGCCAACAAAGCCGGCATAAATCGTTCCATATCCGTAGGAGTAGATTAGGACAAACATCAAATCTCTACATCTTATTCCTCAACAATATTGCCCAAAATATCCAACATCCAATATCGCTATTGAACTACACCAAATGTGTCAATTTCAACCAATTAAAATAGTGTATCTTGAATAAGTAATTGCCTACAAACTGCTAAATATGGCCTAAGAACATTTTTACAGTTTTGCCCTCATTAGAAATGCAAGGCTCTATGAACACACATGTTATGGAGACCGCAGACAGAAATGCCTCCACATCCACCTGCTATCTCAACAACTGATTTGTGCTTATACCTCGCTTACACCCCACCATGTTTCATTCTTTATTTACGACTTGTTAGCTACAATGTAGGTCTAGTGTAATGTAATGCATTAAATACAGGCTAATGTATTAAATTAGCCTTGGTCTAATATGCTCTGAATTCATTAAAAGGAAACTGTGACTGTTTAATGTAAAATGCACAGAAAAACATAAAAACATAACATTAACATCACATTAGAGTGTTACTTCTCTTATTTATTTATATATATACTTATGCTTCCTTAAGTAGAATAAGCTGCAACGTTTGCCCCTACAGCTGGAGACTAAAAAAAGAGAAGATAAAGCCTGACATCATTAAGCCACCCTGAAGTCCAAGAGCGGATTGTATCTTGTATTAACAGGTAGCGTGAGAAGCCATGGCAAACAAAGCCCTTAAACAATGCCTAAGTGAATATGGCGTCCCTATGAGACACTGTTAGACACTTATAATGTGCAGGCAGCGCCAAGCCTCCGTGTCGCCCCTGAGCTTTTCCTCAGCCTCCGGTGTTGCTCTGAAGAAACAGCCCACCATCATGGAAATTGAGCTAATTTGTATACCTGAAATGCTTCATGCATCTTTTACCTAATTAAGCCTGCTCTTTGGGAAAAAAAAAGCTGAATACGGGATCTAATTTATGCGCTGACAAAAAGACAAAGGTGCTTGTTTCGGTGTCTGCGCCATAAACTCCCCTCCCTACATCACCCACCCCAAGCTGCCACGCTGACTCAGTTTCACAGGTGAGGCCAGGCAGACGATGGCTGCCCCCGTGGAGCTAGTGATTCAGGACTGCAGTCTCGTCTGGCTCCCTGTGGACCGGGGAAAGTGCGTCTCCCAGAGAGCAGTCACACGTCGGGCTGGCGCCAGGCCATCTGCTACGCTCACCTGGCACCAGAGCTGCCAAGACCTCCGTTCCCCCAGATACCGCCAGCCTCCTCCCTCAGCTGCCCGAATAGAGAGTCTGAGAGTGGGCTCACTATTTATTATTTAAGAATTCATTTAATTATTCATCCATGCACCATTGTTTAAATACTCTCCTGGCAGAAGCATGTCAAGCCCTTGTGGTTCCACAGTGGTGTAGCTGGCTCCAGGAGCACAGTCCTTAGGGACGGTGGTATTTCTCTGCTTATTTATCATATTTTTGCTTTGTTAAGTAAGATCCCTGATCATTCATAAACCTGTTGACTTGTAGGCTGAAAAATGTCAGCTCTGATGCATGACCTGCTTAATGCATTCTAGTATGGCTTTATGTCTTGTACATTTGTACATCACTGTATGCGTTTCAATCTTTTAATTAGAAAATGTCGGAAATAGTGCTGGTCAAAATACATTTTCACAATACATGATATGTATCATTATATTCAGTTGCTAACATACTGCCAGCAAAATAGTAGTATTGCATAAAAAAATGTTTAAATATGGGAAACTTTCTGTACAAAAATATTAACATTTTAACATGGTCAACTATGTATGTATGTACTGTATTAAGAGCTGTTACTACACCTTAATGGTGTGAATAAACTCATAAAGCTGTAAAGAGTAGGAGTGTCAAGAAAAGATATTCACAGATATCTCCCTCGTCCCCAGCGCTGAAAGTAGAGGCGCTCAGCACGCGTAAAAGCTGGCAGCACTATGGCACTGTTTTGATTTGATTCATGTCCTGTCTCCGCCCTTGTATTGTTATTGGTTAGCACGTTTTCCTTTCACCTCCAGGGTTGGGGAGGAGGTGTACGTGGAGTTTGCACGTTCTCCCTGGGTATTCCGGATTCCTCCCCCAATCCAAAGACGTGTTGTAGGCTGACTGGCATTTCCAAATTGTCTGTAGTGTGTGAATGGGTGTGTGAATGTGTGTGTGACTGTGCCCTGCGATGAGTTGGCACTCAGTCCAGGGTGTCCCCCACCCCTGGGATAGGCTCCAGGCTCCCCTGCAACACTGTGTAAAATAGGCAGTACAGAAAACGGATAGATGGATGGATAGTTTGCATAAAGACACCCCCGTGTGTCTTTGTCCTGTTCTACATAACATTCAGTGAAAGTTCGCCTGACTTTGCCATGCCGTCTGTTTTGCATAGCGACCCTCTGCCTGTTTCGCTTTCTCTAGTTGGATTCATGTTTAGATTTGTCTGTCTGCCTCTCTAATAAAACACCTTTTACTGCAGTTGCATCCGTCTCTACTCACCGTTCATGACAAATTCAAATTGGAAAACTGCTTAAACATTCTCCAATACAGCTGCCTAGATCTGTTTCAAATTGAAAAGGGAAACAGTTAAAAAAAAATGCTATTGTCATTGAAAATCAACACCCGTGAGAGAGCATCTTAAGTCTGAAATCAAAACTATGGACCTAATTTGGTTTTAATAAAAGCTCAGTAGAAAGTCTCGACAAACATCACAAACCTTGCTACACATCTACGAACGCAGCGTGAGGTAATGTTAACTGAAGGTGAGGTAATGCTAGCGTTAGCAGTTTCTTTCAGAGCTTACTACCCCACGCTACGCAGTTGAAGGCAATAACTGAAGCAATCGGTTACTTTATTTGCAAGACCATGCAACCGTAAAGCATTACAAAAAAATGTTCAATTCAGACACGATAGCTATGCTGGAACACAGATACACAACACAGACTCGACAGTATTTTATTGAAATTTGGTCCACATGCATTCACACGCTGTACAAAAAGCAACGATTTGGGGAGAGGATTTATGTAGTAATGTAGTACCAATTCTCAGACAAAATACAGACAGTGAAGGAATATTTGAAGCTGTTGTTCCTTACCAAAAGTCAAAATGTGGACATAAAATACATGTTAAATTTAGCTAAAATGAATCATACTGGGTGAGGCCTGAATCCAATCGTAGCGGTGCTGAACTGAAGCATACAGGATCTGTAGTGAATTGAAATGCATTAAACCATTACTTGTTTTTGTATTGCATCGTATAACACATATCAACATACTCCCCTAGTAAAGAGTGCACATTAGTGAAAGGAATTTCACTATGTCGGATCATTTGGCTCAGCTCACCAATAACAGTCGGCTTTTTCGGCTCCCAAACGGCTCATTGCACTGAACTGTTTTTCTCTGTAAAGCAGTTTATGATATTTCGATAAGTGATTGTTCTCCTTGGCCTCCTGGCTGAAATTGTTTCATAAAATCTAACTGCACCTTCTGAATAACATGACTGTGCATTACATTTGATAAAATCTGTATATAAATTTAAATAAATCTGATCCAAGGGATCGCTTCATCATCTCCAAACTACATACTACACAAGCACACAGGTAGATTTAAGAGGTGCCGCAATAAGAGGTGCCCAGATAATGATGGATAATATTAGAAACCATCAAATGAATTGCAAAACCAGCTTTCCGCTCCCCTGCTAGCCTCCGTACACAACATGCCAGGGGCAAATAGAGGGTCAACGATAAATGAGGCTGCATGTGTCCCATATTCTTACTCGCACCCGGTCTAACCTCTGCGAGGACGCTATCGGTCAGCTGCTCTTCTGACAGATTCGTGTCTGCTTTTGACAGTCAATACACTGTCCTTTCTGAGTCACAATAAGGGCACGAGTGTTTCGTGCACTCATCTCCAGCTCCTGCATCATTTGTCATTGTTGCAACAAGTCACACTGCAATCATTTTGAGGTTACGACACTAATAAACGTGACATCCTTTAAAGAAATTCTTAACATATACTCATGTAGCTTTTCAACAACACAGAAAGGAATTATGTTTCATTTAAAGGAAAGAGTCATCCTAGTGACTGAATAGTGATGGCGACTACTCAAACACAGCTGCAGCCAAATAGCCATCTCTTTCTGCCTCTCCCCTGGACACTCGCCTTTCATCCTCCTGTCCCTTCATTACAAAGCAATGCACAGCTGTCACTCTGTTGCCCAGAAACACAATAACTACACACACCAACTCCCTGTCTAGCACAAGACGGCTGTTACTGACTGTCTGTGTCGAAGTCAAATTTGCTTGATGGAGACATGAGCTTTGGTGAGGAGGTGAATCTCAAAAAAGCCTTAGCATATATTTATAGATAAGAAAGATTTTTCAAAATAGAAAGGCAAATGCTTAGTGTGACCACTACTGAATAATCAGCATCTATGCCATTTTTTTAACCAAGTAAAAAAGACCACACCCCGCCTTCTTCACAAGACCAACGTTCACAAATTCATAGGTAAAAAGTCTACCAGAAGCAAAGCAGCAACTTTTGTTTCTCCCATGTCCTTTACCCTTTAGTGAACTGGCTTTTCCACCAGCAAGATTTTATTCACATTTGGTCTGACCACTTTCAGTATTCAGTTGGCTCCTATATCACAGTAGTAAGTGGTCAAAATCATAAGTAATCCATCTAAACTGTACCTTTCATAGCATGAAAGTATGACTGATAGTATGAACGTATGTACAGGCTGATGTCATCAGACATCAAATTATAAATAAGCCTCAGCATGTGTGCTATTCTGTGTTCCTTATGTTCTGGTCTGTACCTTCAAAATACTTCAATAAGTGTTCCAATGAAGCACAGCATGAAATAGTGATCATAATCTGACTCATAATGAAATTGTCAGAGAGCCTTGGTGTACAATGTGCTGTACTTTGTGCCTTTTACTGAAGAAAGAAAGTCAATGAAATCACAGCAGACTTTAGATTTTTCAGACATCAGATTTTTGCCATGGCTTACAATGCTATGTGGTGTGACTTCAGTTCTTCTGGCAAACCTTCGACAAAAAAAAATCAATTTCGAGAAAACAATTTATGTAATTAGGATCAGAGACTGACCCATAAGACATTTCAGAATCTTCAAAATCACGTGAAAAAAACAATTCAAGAAAATTCGAGGAAAGCACTGTCAATTGATTTATCAGGCTCAGAATTCTCGATGGGTCTTGGCATGCAGTACATCATGCGTACATCATGAAATAATCATACTTTCACGTAACTTCAGTTTTGATGCAAACCAGGATGTTGCGCATACTGAGAAAATGTTAAAATTTTCTAAAGGAGCTTAGCATTAAAATAGGTACTGACTAGTACTGAAATCTGAAAATGATTGATCTACAAAACACCATCTTGTTTGACTTTCTTCCAAATCTTCAATATCAAGCAAAGGAATTGAGAAAATTGAGCAAACCACTGTACCCTAAACATTCTAATGAAGCACAGCATGAAATAATGATAATAGACTGACTCATTAGACAACATCCAATTGTGTCAATGAGCCTTGGCATACAATGTACTATTCTGCATGATGTCTGTTCTGAACCTTTAAAATCTTGTAAAAAATGAAAGAAATGAAAAATGAAAGCCTCCAGCAACACGGTTTCAAATGTGAAAAACTGTCATACTAACGAGCTTTCGTTAAATAAGCATTTACCAACGGCAGAGTCAAGAAATATATACATCCGAATAAGATTTCATTACAACAAAAAGCTACAAAAAAGTCATATTTGCGGCATGCTCGAATCTGTATAGGTACGTTAGATCATGTCTAGCAACGTAAGCAACTTTAGAACAGCACTAATGCTCAAAAAAGCATGAAGACTGAATGACAGAAGCTTCCTCTGCATGTTTTTACATGTGTCTCATGAACATTATGTATGGTATATGGTATAAGAAATGTGGTATTTCTGAAAATCCAATAAATTTGAAAAAAAAAATCATTTGTGCTGCTGGGTTTGTGTAAATTTATGTATAAGAAGCCTCATTAATGTAAAGCTGAATTGATCGGGAGTTTAAATCTTTCACTGTTTCCTCATTATTTTGCTGCTTTAAGTTCTCTGTAAGCATTGCTACTTATGGACTTTTGTGGGCGTCAATGAATGTAAATCAGTTTTGCTGTGAATGTGTTATCAACACAAAGAAAATCTGTTTTTCTGCAAAAAAAAAATCTGGCAGGATTTTTTTTAATTGTGGTTTTGTCTACAAAAAACATTTACATACAATTTAAATAAAAAAAGAGGACCATGACATTATTTTGTACTGCTTTCTAGTGGCACGGTGCTCTCCCAGCTCTAGTCACACTGCACACAACTCACAAACCTGGTACCAAATAAAAAGAAGTGACACTAACAGTATGCCCTTTGGTCAAGGTCTTCTAATGTGTGGCCTCTTGAAGCTCTTGAAGTTACCTTCTGCTGACTAATAAACAAGTACAGAAAAAGATGCGCTTGATGTGATCGTCAAATTCGAGTGTTAAAATGGATTCGCCTTGGTAATAAGGAGTGCAAGAACAGTACAGGATGTTCTCAAGTGGCACTAAGCTTTGCGGAGCTGGATCACCATGTTGGGGAATGAACTAATTAAGGCTTTTCCTTATCCTGGGTAAACTGGTGTCCAGAGACTGTCTTTCTCAATAACACTAATGAGAGCAAGAGTCCTGGGGTCCCATCAGCACAAAAGCCGAGGAGAGACACGGCGCTCCGTCCACTGGAAGAGTAACCTTATTCCATTCTGAACTGGGACAGTAACCTCCCCTTTTTTCAGTTGGCTCCTTGCTGTGATACTCATTAAGACCCATAAACAATGGGAGCAGCTTTTCTAATGAGAGTTCTTCAAAATGGCTTGTCTTTGGAAAGCCAGCCAGACCTGATTTCTGCTACGGTTGAGCAAGCATTGGAGTTTAACCATCCAAAATGGGGTCCAGTTTACTGCTGCGTCTTCTATCACATTCTTTTCTCTTGACATTTTGGGGTGGTTTTGGTTATAATATGCACTCTAAAGATCTGACAGGATGATTAATGTTGACTCTACAGCCACTGGCTGTGGAAGCTGGTTAGAACTGGTAGTCAAACATTGCCTGCTCTGGTGATTTGAGGTTTTAATGAGTTTTCCTATAGAATGACACAAACTACTATGTCCTTTGATATATTCTCAAGACATGTTCTTGTTAGTGTCCTTTTACAAAGTGCCCATTCCATAGTTGTTGTTTTTTTAATCAAGTATGTTAAATAAAATTAAATGAAATGTGTCCAATTCAGAATTTCTCCAGACAAATTAAAACAAGGTACTATTTAGGTAGTATTTTTCACAATAATATTGAATGCTATCATCATGGGATTGGTACATAATTCTTCAAACAGGCTGATACATATTTACACAAATTCATACTGATGTATGATAATGCATTTATCATATTCTGGAAGAGAAACTATTATATTTAGAAACTAGGATATTTATCATGTTATATAGATTTCATACATTTTTGTAAATAAAGGTCCAATGAATCATCTTAACTTTAAGTGTTTTTCAGTGTTTGTAAAAAAAAAAAAAAAAAAAAAAAAACAATTATGGAAAAATTTTCCCTTTGTGTTGTGCTTCCCAAGCGCTAGTGATTGTTTTTGTTTCTTTTCTAGTCCTGTGTTCATCACTGTCCTGTTAGTGGTTTGTTGCCCAACTCTGTTCACCTTCTTTGTGTTACTGTTGATTACACTGTCTTTTTATATCCTCTGTGTTATTGTTCACTGCAAAGTCTTATTGTGCTTTTCTTAAATCCGAGCCTGGATTTCCATTTCTGAGTTCCATACTCTCCTGATTTAGATCCTTTCATGTTTTCCTAGTTTTTTCTTAACTTGTCATCCATATAGACATGGATCACGATTCTTGAATTTACCCCATTAAAACACATACCAAGTTTACATACTTGCATCTTGTCATTGACCGTAATCCATATAGCCAATGTTAGAACATTTGCATCTGTCCAGAAGTCTAGTATTTTATAATCTTTAATGCTATCCTTCCGAGCAAAGTGCAGTAACGGATGTCGCTGGCTTCAAGGCTCTGAATTTGAAGACAGCGCTACAGAGACACGGTGACTAACATTACACTGACAGTTGTTACTCTGTTGTCACAGCCCACATCTCGCCCACACCACACCATCTGGCCCAGCCATAGACAGACGAACAAATGAGGAGGCCTCAGAGCCATAAAGACCAAAGGTCTCCGGCAGGCTTTTAGAGCAATCTGCTCCACATTCACTGGCTTCACCCTAAACGGTTGTCAATCTTAATAGATTTTCTCCACCTGGCCCCAGTCTGAGACTCGGCAACGCATTAAAAATCAACACCGAACTGTTTTTTGTTTTTTTAACAGTTTCAAGAACTGCTGGAGCAAGATATCTGAAAACTAGGGAAATTTATTTTTTTTAAATAATTAGTGCATGCAGTTATAGGCAGCTGCCCAAAATTCACAGCATCCAATCAATCAACAAAATCAATGAACACTGTAATCACAATAGCACGAACGAACAAAAATGCCATTTTAGAAATCAAATATGTGACCATGGCAGAATCTTCACAGTCCCAAGTGCCCATCCATCTTAGAAACCTTTATCAATTATCTCCAGCTTGACATCTCTTTGTTCCTAAAACCTAAACAGATGTCCAAACTCGGGGGCTTTTTGTTAGCAGTGATCTCACTGATGCCTCCTCAGCTACCAAAAGCCACAGGATATATGCAGGAATGAGAACTCTGGTTATAAAAACATCTTTTCAGAATGCCTAATCCAGGGTAATGTTTTTATACTTGGAAAAGTAATTTCATACCTCCGTGATCAAGGGTGCTTTGAGAAATGACCACATGAAAAAAAAAGCCATACTTTATTCTTAATCCATAACCTTTGTTGCTTAAAGCATCGTCACCCTACAGAGTGAAAAGGGAGAGGGGACTATTTTTTTCCCTCCTAATCACCTAAAGCCTCTAAACTCCTCTGGCTAGAGTAGATACAGAAGGAGTTTTCATCTCAGCAGGCAATGTCATGCCTGGAATTTTTATAAAAGGAACGCGAAAAAAGACGTGGGATTCGGACAATAAAGCAGACAACTTGTTTTTGCCTGAAGCCCGAATTAATGGTCCAAAAGTTATCGACATCTGGCAACATAAACTAGAGTCATCATCTTCATAACACTGTAATATTACAGCCAGAAAGGGCTTCAGCATATATTTCAAGACTAACTGTTAGAAACAGCACTATTATTTACTTTAATGGTTAGCATCTTGATATTCAAGCCGTGCACTGTGATTACGACGTATCGCAGTGGCAATGGAGGAATGACACAAGACAGCGCGAAGGGTGGCGGAGTATAGAGAGGCGCACGGAAAGCGATCAAAGGTGAGTAGGCAATCACAGAGATAACATCACACTCCCCAGCCTCAGCGGGATGCTTGAGGGCTTGTGCCAGGAGATTGTAGAGGTAAATAATAATACAGTAGAATAGCACATGGTGCTATTGCATTGCACGGTGCTCTCCACTGCAATTTTATACAAGTAGCAGATCAAATGTCAATGATGTTTCCTTCAGTGATGCTGTTCGCTATTAAAGAAATAGATTCTGACATAAAGCGGCCCTTCCTAGCACCTCTTACTGTGTGGGTTATGAAATTTAAATTTTTCTTTTTTAACAGGAAAGGACTGAAAAAGAGTGTAACTAAATCCTGCACTAGCACTAGCTGGGTCACTAGTGCAATGATCTACTGACCTCAATATCCAAATAAAAATAAACACTCTCGTTGTCCATATTGCAAGTCTGGATAATTTGACACCCCACACACACACGCATCAGATAAGGACTTTACAAGCATGTGCACTTTCATTAGAGCATGTGTGTGTGAAAGGAAGAATACTTTCAGCGCTCTTACAACAATGTAAATATTAGTCCTAAATAACGATGTTTGTGAAGAGCAAATGGCCCAGCTTGACAGAATAAATAACGCTGTATTTAAAATAGCACATTATGACTTAATATTTAATAGTATTTACTATGCACTAATTTAAAAGTTCAGTGCCTAGATAATCCTGTTTCTTGGGTTCGTACATAAGCCATTAAAATGCACTTAAACCACAGCGTTGTTAAATTCTCAATACTGATTAATATTTAATATATTTAACAGCAGCTCTAGCTGTAAATCAAATCGCAGGTTTATATTAATGCACTCATTGTAATACATTATCACTTCTGTAGTAACAGCTTGCACAGGAACTTGGATTATGGATGCTCCATATTAATAGTTTTATTCTGTGAGAAGATATTTATTGAACTTTTTTGGAACGTGTCTCCAGTGTCAGAGATAAAGTAGTTAAGTTTAAGTTTGCAACCATGAGAAAGTCTTCAGGACAGAGGGCTTCTTTATGTACCAGTGGTAGCTCAGTGGTTAGGACGTTGGCCTCCTGATCGGAAGGTCATGAGTTCGATCCCCAGCACCGCCAAGCTGCCACTGCTGGGCCCTTGAGCAAGGCCCTTAACCCTCAACTGCTCAGTTGTATAAATAAGGTAAAAATGTAAGTCGCTCTGGATAAGGGCGTCTGCCAAATGCCGTAAATGTAAATGTGCAATTTCTTGGTAACATGAACAAGTGCATTTTTTTTGGTCTTAACAACTTCTAGAGAGAAAAAATTAGAGGTGTTTTGCGGATGTTCCACAACATTAAACATAACTAGAAATGGAAAAGAAAGTAAGACATATCATTGCTAAATTAAATGTATATATGTATATATATGTGGTATAAGAGAGATAAGAAAAGAATGTGCTATTATTGGAAAATAATCAGCTTCAGAGTGACAGTAACAGTACTTCGAGTCCGGCTGCATCACGCCTCCCCGAGAGAAGAGAATGTAGCAGCGGACTCTATTCCAAACACTGAAATGAACTGCAAATGTTCTAATTGGAGCTTTGCCTTTTACTTCTGGTGAAACAAAATAAGGTTGAAGATTATATTTAATCATGCTAGGAATGTCTAGAAATGATGAATCATTAAAAATCCCTTGCAAAACTCCCTCCCTAGCATGAAAAACCCTGTTTATTTGGGGAGGCACTTATATTGATATACAGCAGATATATATCAGTTCGTAGGAGGAGCAGCACCCATGTGGTGGAAATACCAGTGAATAATGTCATTTCATAGCTATGTGACTGATGGGCCTCCAGAACTTAAAATGCAAATGCTATACAGTTTTAAAAAGAATCAAGGATGATAACCAGCCATTACCATTAACCATTAAGTTTATAATATTATAGACGTTATCTCTATCTTTAATTAGGGTACATTTCACTGATAAGAATGTTGCATTAGACAGTGCTGGTGCTTGAATCAGAATCATTTCTGGCAATGAGCAAACCTTTTTAGGAAGATTAGGAAGGTCATTGTTTCCAAAGGTGGGTGCCTAATTACTTGAACTTTGCATCCGCCCTTCAAATGTTATAATTTGGAGATTCCTCACAAATGAGGCACAATCCACATCAAGCGCAGAGCTGAGCAGTTGAGGGTTAAGAGTCTCGTTCAAGGGCCAAACAGTGGCCCTCAAAGACTTTTGTACTCACAACTTTCCAGGCACTTACACAGAACCTGAACCACCGAGCCACCCACTGTCCCTTTTAACGCATTTCATGAATGGCGTATAACAGTACTGCACATGCATAACAAAACCCAGTAACCCCGGGTGATGAGGTCAGCTTTGTCTGTATGGGCTCACTTGTCTTTCACAGTAAAAGAGTCTGTTCAAAGTCAGATTGGTCTTTCAGCCGCTTGCGCTGTACTGAATGCAGTCTTTGCTAATGAAGGATGTTATTTGTAAATGACGATTGAATGACAAACTACAAAAAGCACATACAGCTAACTGAAACTTGCATGTGTATGACCTTTAACCCTAATGTCCATTTACAAATTAAGCATGAACATTTTTCACCAAACAAAGAAACACTTTTTTTACTCTTGCATCCAAGTTATGTTTAATATCTTGCAATGTCCTTGTCTGTAAAGAAAGGTCAAAATCAAAAATCCACAGTGTGACATCCAAGAGGATGTTATTTCTTTCTGATGTGATATTAATAACCATAAGGTGAAATTAAACTCCCAACAGAACACACAGAGCAAATACAGCACTCTCAACTCATCACTCAAACATAGTGAGGCATTCGTCAGGAGCTGTCCAACACCACAGGATGAGCGAGCCACCATTGCTAGGTATTACATCAGAGACTGATGAGTCATTCCGAATCATGGTCCCCAAACCCAATACACATCAACATCCACCAGCCACAGAGGAGGACAGAGACGAGGAGATGGATAGACAGTCGGCGTAGTCAGAGCAGGTCAGGGAAAAATAGAAACAGAGGGAGACAAACAGGAAGAGAAAAAGGATACCCCCTTTTCCAATGACACAGTGCTAATGCTCAATTTGGTGCTGATCCAGACAGCAAGCAAATCTTTTTAAGGAGCAGCCTAGTGTTTTAACTGGTTTAAAGGACAAACCGTGACATAATCAGAAGTTTCCTAATGCACGGTATAAAAATAGCAACAACAGTCAAAGATTTGATTCAATTTACAGCTGGCTTTAGTTCGCAAACTTGCAGATTTTGTAACAGTTAAGCATAGGTAGGCATAAGGACATGGTGAGAACATACAGACAGAAACCTGAACTCAGGACCAGAACAGGGTTCGTACCTTTCCTGAGGAATTAATTCATAGGAAAGGGAAAGAATGCAACCACTCCATGCTTGTTCTTTGGTGGTATTGTTTATTAATTTTAGCTTTCATTCTTGGTATGTAGCTGCAAAAATGAGGCTGCTTACCAGGCTGCTGGTAAAATGGCACAGATTCACAAACATTAGTTGAAGCTAGCTGTTTTGAACCTCAAAATATTCCCTCCAAAG
The DNA here is from genome assembly GCA_037577455.1 of Pangasius macronema. Classification (NCBI taxonomy): domain Eukaryota; kingdom Metazoa; phylum Chordata; class Actinopteri; order Siluriformes; family Pangasiidae; genus Pangasius; species Pangasius macronema. The sequence continues at coordinate 8,127,366 of CM074959.1, read as the reverse complement.
CCACGCCCCCAAAATAGCACATGCACATGCCCTGCCTCAGACACAACACCTGAATGCAAATGTGGGTTAGAGTTAAGTACAAACATTTGCAGCCCTCTTGATTTTCGCATGAACAAATGACACTATATTTTGCAATTTTAAAAGTTTTACTGATTTTTTTTTTTTTTTTTTTTACAAATTGTTCATTTAATAACCCCGATCTGTGTTGTGCTCTAAATAAGGTCAGTGATCTGGCTTAAAAATCAATGACCGTGCCTTTGATCTTGGTTATTTAAGAATTGCTTGAGTTGTTGCCATTGTGACAAAATAATCCCTGCCTAAAGCCATCTTTCTGCAATGGAAAAATCAAGAATAGTTTCAGATCAAGCACTAGAACCAACACAAGCACTGTGTCATTGGACAAGGGCTAAGATGCACAAGTGCTTGGACCAGAGTTGGAGGTTCAGTTCTCTAATGTCTGCACTCTACTCATGAGCCAGTCGACCTGCGACTTTAGCCGACCCCTATCCTTCAGTGAGGAGAAAGTCTTTCAGAGCTGGAAGGGGTTAGTGGCTTTTCAGCATGACAAAGCCCACTCCATTTCCCTCCTTTTTTCTCTCTCTCTTTCCCCTCACTGCTCTATAGAACGGCTTCGGAGCCAGCACAATGCAAATCAGCCACCCAGGCGTAAGTACGTTACTAATTATACGTGTCTGGCGGGTAAGAATAGTTTACTGTTCGTCACCTTTTGTGGTGCGAACTAGAAGACGCTCTGTTGTAACAAATGCTTTACATAACAAATTACAGCACTTTTAAAGTCTTTTTAGACGCAGCTGCAGTGTAAATAATATTTACATATGTATAGATATTCAAAACAGTTAGGTATGTGCACACTGCCTAATTTTAATATTCAAACCTGCACAAGAGTTAATGAATGGATATTAATTGCTATGTAGGAGAGGGAGGAAAAAATGCAATTTAAATGCACCATAATCAAATATCATTTTTCCACTGCAATTAAACATTCCTCCTGTTTGTAACACACAACATACTCATTATTACTACCTTTTTCGAAATGACTTACAATCAAAATGACCTACAGTCGAGTTATAAGTCGGACGTCGGAACCTGTAGAAATGCACGCTCTGGCATCAGTTTAAATTCAAACATCATGAAAGGTCTAACTGCCACAGAGTTTAGGAACAAAAAGACTCATTGGATTATCAAACGTGATTACAACTGCAATTCATGCTTATTATAATCTGATGGTCCGTACAGACAGCGTGTTATATTTACCAAAGCACTGAATTAAACCACTCCTCACGAGAACAGTGTAGTGTCCTGGAGCATGCAGCATCTCTTTTATCCTCCAAGGTTCCTATCTAATCCCTGCGTGAGAGTAAAAATCACCTGTGTAGTTCTGATGCACACTATAACAGTGCTGTTCTCTGCATGTTTTAAAATGTCGTACACCGAAAAGAAAGAGTAGCAAAGAGTGACTAAATAACACGTGAACTGTTTATGGGTCTGTGTGCTCCATTTTCTTTCTATAGTAACAACTCATTCGCAGGGATGGAGCATTCCGGGAAGGAGTCTCTGTAACAGTCAGAGGTAAAGTTTTCCCAAACATTTGCGAAACAGAGGGATTTTCAGTTTTGGGTAACACAACAAGCTGTCTTACTTGTCATATTAATTTCAAGGCTACTGTAAACAGTTAACCTGCTATTCGAATACTCATAAACAGCCCTAGTAGTAACAATAGTATAAAAATTCCTGCATAATTGATTCAGTCTGCTGCTTCACTTGTCTGTGATGTTTTTTTTTTCAGTTTGGTCCACACACATTTGTCTTCCACCACTGTTACTATAAAAGACATCAGGCTTAATGGGCTGCCGAGCTTCTAATCTGATGTCAGTATTTACTTCCCAGACACCAAGTGGAATCACTAGAGGAAATACTGCAGAAATTACAGATCCGTAACCGAGATAAGGTCAATACAACATGAAAACAAATGTACTTGAAAGATTACCATTATCCTAATGCTATTTTGCAGCTGTAATAAATACAACTAAGAAAAGGACACAATCAAGTAATCAGCTTCAGCCACCATCACTGCTCAGCTGTTTCGATTTTTTTTTTAAAGCACTTCCCAAGATCAACTGTAATGAGTTGCATTTTTAACCATCATCACAGCACAAAAGGTCAGGAAGCACAGCACAAAATCTTTCTACAAACTTGGCTCTAGGAATTTGTCCTTGTCCAATGAGATGTTCACAGTCTACTGAGTAATAACATTGGCACAGCGTAAGGTCCTGAGGTCAGATGTGGCCATCCATTAAACTCCATCCATCTGAGTTTTACACAGCTTATGATATTTTTAAAGACAGGTACATTTTCTCTCACTGAACGGGTTTGCCTCACCGCTTCCGAATGTCTACTGTACTGCAGTAGTATGGATTATCATGATGCTTTGCAATTGCTAACAAGCATCTTTCAATTGCGAGATCATGTTTCCAAAGGTTTCACACAGTTCACACAACAGCCCTCGATGTGGTGCCAAAGAGTGAATTATTTTTTTCCCCCTTCTCTTTGACACCAAATGCATTCAATAAACATGTTTTCAAAGGTCTTGCATTCAGTTCTCACTCTAGACTCAACAACCAGCCAAACCAGTGTCTTTCAATAGACCAATTTGTGAATGTGTCTAAACAAAGGGCCGGAAATTGCTGGATAATAAATACTAGATCGAACTGCAATGAATACCTTAACCATGATGCTTCATAATTCATATTGACAAACAAAACATCCAAGGCGTCATAAAGTAAAAGTGTAATATGTAAGGAATAAAACACGATATTTATATAACCGTTTCAGACCTGCCAAACTTTACACATTGTGAGTAGGAGCTTCGCGTTTTATGGCAAAAGAGTAGTCTTCTGTTTTCCTTAATTAAAACGGCAGATGAGCCAATCGACATGTGAATCTGGAATGATTGACGGATGGATCACGTATGGGGAGCTGTACTGTAATGGCTTGGGACTGCGATTGCTGTAGTGGCTTTGGGGCTGCAGTTGCCAC
>CM074959.1:8079805-8094193 GCA_037577455.1 Pangasius macronema | reverse complement strand
ATGGAGATAAATTAATAGTTTCCATATGGCAACGCCATGCAGTAAAGGGTTAACTAAACAACATGGAAATGTTTTTAGGTACTTTTTAATCTGCAAAGAGCATGTTGGTTGAGAAGCCAATTTAACAAATGTGGTCAGTCTGATGAAAAAATCAGACCAAAATGGGCTCGTTTAACTGTCTAGCTGCCCATCAGTTATTATGATTGCAAGGTGACAATGCTAAGCTGCTTAGCTAGCATATCAGATTTCAAGATGGTCGACAGTGTGGGCCGGTGGGTCGTTCATGAAGAGATTTCACAGTCAGTCTGCCTACAAATATCTAAATGTCTATGTCTTTTAGCTAATTCTCCTGTCCTCACCCAGTGAATGTGTCTAGTGAAATGGACATGAGCCTAATGAATTCAGTTTGTAATGAAATACCAGCTGTCAAAATGTCTGCAATAATCCTGTGTAACAGCTTGAATGAAATCTTTGAAAAATTTAAATTTCACAGTTTTCACTTTTGGGAGTACTCAGACTTAAAAATGCTAGAACTTTACTTGTGATTGAGATACATGCAAAACAGAAACATTTTTTTTCTGTAGTAGAAGATTTCAGTCAGAATTTCACAACGTGAAAGGTTTTCCCAGGCGCCCACACATATTTCTATGCGTAAAGCAGCTCACAGATAACAAGTACCATTCACCAAGACATCATCATTCTCCTGATAGTTGCAGCTGTTATTCATTCGACATTCACATCTATTACCAGCATTGCTAGGCATGGAGATTTGGTAAAATGGTTCCCCTGAATCCTTCCTTCCTGTGATGTTTTCATTCTGTGTGAGGGAAACGGTATAAAAGAGGGAAAATGACATTTGGAATTCAGCCTAAGGACAAAATGCAGGCGGAAAGGCAGGCACCAAAATGGAGTTGTATTATAATAATAATAGTGTTATATGAATATGTCATGATTTCTATATGACACAAAACAACTGCATTAATTGCCATTACTCATTATCTTAAGGACTATTTCAGAATCGAACTGTTTCATGGATTAAGGGGTGGGAGTAAAAAGTAGAGTTCAACCTGCCAATATTGTCTGAACCTCATTAAGCTGACTGAGCGTCTCTTGTTAGGGGAGAGTGGGGCAAGTTGTCACATTTTTTACTTTTTTTTGTACTTTTGCGTAATATACTAAAGCACAAGGTATCTTATGCGTAATATACTAAAGCACAAGTTTTTTTTTTGGAAACTAACCAAATGCCACTTTCCTGTTAATAGTAGGGAATATACAGTACAGTGCAAAAATTTTAGGCACTATTTCTTTTTTTTTAGTACAACCTTTGTTATAGATTTTTATTTTATGACATCTACATGGAACGCATGTGCAGCACTGCAGAAACCTGTTGAACTGTGCATGTCCAAGTGTCCAATGGTTTCAAGTAAACATTAGTTGCTTTTTTTTCTTGTTTTATGAGCACCTACAAAATAATCATAAGTAACCCAATAAGCTAAATAAAAGTGTTAGCCACATATTTACATGAATTGATAATGCAGAACTTAAAGCATTTAAGTAATTCGTACTTAAAGCATATAGCATATAAGTTATGCTTATATACTTAAAGCATATAAGTAATATTAATAATTTACTTATATGTCCAAAAATCACAGATTTCTTTTTGTCATATTTATTAAACTGCTGAATCTGCTTCCTCCACTAGGCATCAGTGTGGCTGTGTTTCCATCCACGCAATATGGTTGAACGAGTGGTTGAATGTTTGTTGTTTGTCTGTAAGCAGCAGATGAACTGATTAGATTTTGGAATTGATCCAAGCAGAGCCGAAGTCACAGCAAGTTCAGATGTCTGAAACTTTTTTTATTGAATAGCTTTCTTCCTATTTGAAGTATATCTTAAGGGGATTTCAGGCATACAAATTAGTAACAAGTAGGACTAAACTTGTTAGCGGTGGAGACATCCTTGTTGTTGAGTTGTACTTGTTTCAATTTAGATGAGCAAAGTTACTTTCATACCTCAAAATCTGACTCATACAATATCTTCAGAGTAGTTCTTAAGTTGTTGCTACTACTGAGCATGTGCATCTAAATGAGCATCACCACTGTAGCTTGTTGCTGAGTGATAGTGTTACAACTGACCCCACTCTCCCCTATTTTTCTTTATCCTTGTAATTGATTGCACTTGGTGCTTGCGTTCAAAAAGTCACCATACTTTCTGCTTCTGAAAAAGCCACAGTAAGTAATTAGCATTTATATGCACTTCTTAAGGTGAAAAGGAGTTGCATGAATTCAAAGCTAGCGTTTTTCAAATAATCACGATACAGTGGAAGTGTGTGCACTAAAATAGACATTTTGTTAAAAAATATGGCCAGGTGGAATGAAACGTTCATGTTGCTTGATGCTGCAGTTGTTAATTAGTGCCTTTGTCTAAAATTGCACATACAGTTAAGAAGACAGATGTGCCATAAACATTTCTCAGGAGTTTTCTTTTTTTTTTTTTAATCCCATTGTCTGTTTGACAGCCTTATGTTATTCAATGTTCTGGATGAGGCTGTTTTTCAAATCAAGAATTTTTTTTTTTAATCAGCAAAAATATTACCATAATCATCATGCAGAGTGTTCTCTAGGAAGTCCTCGAGGGACTCCACAGGCCTTGCTCAGCATATCATTATTCTTTTTCGCTTCGTCCTTTGGCCATGAACCACACACATTTCCTTAATTCCCTAAAGGAACACATTTGGTGAAGTGTTGAGACAGTAGGCTGCCTTCTGCCCGTCACTATCTTCACTGTAAAATCTCCAAAGCCTTGCTTGCTGACATTTGCTATAAACATTCAACTTACTCCATGATTGTGGGGTATGGTGGTGAAATGGAGAGTTGCACAGCATGCAAACGTGTGTGTGTGTGTGTGTGTGTGTGTGTGAGAGAGAGAGAGAGAGAGAGAGAGAGAGAGAGAGAGAGAGAGAGAGAGAGAGAGACAGCGAACTATTACAGAAGCAGAGTATACTACAGATATATCATTTCCTGAGGAATTACAGACGGTGTTTATGGGTGGAAATGTCTGGAACAGACAAAATGATTTGAGGTTAGGGTGAGGAAATGTGGATTTCTGGAACGGTATTGGAGTTTCTGTGCTTACGTGAGTGTTCTGGCAGCTCAGGCAATATCTGACAGCTACTTTGTCAATCCAAAAAAAAAAAAAAGGGCAGAGATACTGATACACAGAAGTGGCTTTCTGTGTCAGCATTTATTGCACTTGGCAGAAATCATCAATCAGGTCTTTGTCACTTAGTGTTTAATCCTTAAGGAAAATCCACTCTGAACGACTTGAATATTAATCTTTATAATTAGCTAGTGATCTCTGATAGCTCCCAAGATTTATTTTGTAATAAAATGTTGAGACTTTTAAAACTTCTTTCATGAAAGTTGTTTTTACTCTGGTTAATGGTTTCCTACATAATCCACAAATTGCACTGGAATTTATGCTGCGTTCAAGGTAAAGTTGCCATTTGTAATTAGTCACCTTTAATCAGTAAAAACAACAGAAAATGCCACCTCAGTATGAAATTCATCAACTTGGGGTAGTCTACTCATCTAGCAGTTCCTTCCCTGTTTACAGAGTGATGTCAAAAAAGTACCACTTCTCTATTTTTAAATTAGCTTATAGCAGTATTGGCTTTAGATGAGTTATTACACAGACACAGTACTTGGTTAAATCTAATTGCTGTTTTGAGAAGGTCATCATCAACATTAGAGTTATCACTAATGTTATCCGGCTAGCTAGCTGCTAACACTACAGTCTATTGTCCAGTGGCTAGCTGTTGCTACACTACTCGTAATCATCTGCTGTTGTTGCTATACTGCAATTTCAGTCCAAAATGTAACATGAATGTTTGAAGTTCACACTCAGGGCTGTGCAACACATGCCTTTGTGGAGGCATCCATGTTTTTCCGCCCACTTTGAATGTTGAAATTGCCAAGGTGGGAAATGATGTTATTACAACTTGGAAATTACCACTTACAAGGCACCATGAGCACAGCATTAAAAAGCTCTTGCTTTGTCTCAACCTAAAGAGATTATGCAGCATAGCTTTTGTCTATTATATTGTTCAGCTCGTTCACCTACTGCTGTCAACACCATTGTGTTCATCATTCCGTGGATAGATAATCAGCTGAGCCGAATCTCTTCCATAACACAGTGCAACTGCATCATATAGCTCACTGAATTCTGGAAATTTATTTGTGTTTCCAGAATTTCTACATTCGATTTCTGATGAATATGATTCCTTTGTTTTTAAGAGTGGAGTGTGAAACCTGACCATTATCCATAGTGTTTGCGATTATGTTCTCCTACTAATCACCATTGTAACTGTCCTAGCAATGTCACCCTGTGACACATGCAGCAAACAACCACTAACTAGCTAACAAAAATACAACACCAACCAACAGGTTAGCACCAGCATCATTAAACAACACCACAATTATTTCAATATAAACATTTATACCGTGTTTCAACATGGCATTTTCCTTTAAGTCACTAAGGTTACCATCATGTTGCACATTTATTTTAATCCTTTGGGTTTTTTTTCCCCTCATAGCGCATAGACACAACCAGAAAAATCATGTTGAAAATGTAGATTCATACTTCAACTGATACATTTAGAATTGTGAAGGTGAGGAAGAGACAAAATACAGTATTGTGAAAAAGTCTTATGTCAGTAGAGACATGTTACATAAGACACCACTTTGCAGAAAAAAACCCACAAGCAAGTGTGACAGTCAAAGTCTCCAGAAGAACTGTGGCAGGATCTTGAAGATGCTTAGAAAAACTAATAGATCTCATAGATCTGTTTGAAGTGTACCTGCGACTATTGATGCATATTTATCACGCCAAGTATTGGCTTTGTTATAGTTCATTGTTGTTTACTGCTCTTTGTATTCATATTTTTTAAATGTAGAAAACATGTAACATGATTTTCGAAGGCATCTTGGCTTTACAGCATTTCTTTACATGTACCTAAGACTTTTGCCCAGTACTGTACTTTTTTTTTTTTTAAAGAAAGAAATTAAGTTCTTGATTTAATAAAATCAAAGATAATGGACACTAATTTGCCTGTGGGGGCATGATGGCTTAATGGTTAGTGTGTTTGCCTCGCACCTCTAGGGTTAGGGGTTTGATTCCTGCCTCCGTCCTGTGTGTATAGTGTTTGCATGTTCTCCCTGTGCTTCAAGGGTTTCCTCCTGGTACTCCGGCTTCCTCTCCCAGTCCAAAGACATGTAGCCAGATTGTCCATAATGTGTGTGCAGTTATGCCCTGAGATCAGGTACCACCCTCTCCAGGGTGTCTTTATGGTGCCCTGGCTGGTAGGGTATGGTAAGGAAGATGGATGGATGGAATTTGCCTGTGCAACAAACTGGGATGAAGTGTAGGTGATGTGCAACAAGTAATTGCAAAATGACATCAAATGCAACTTTGGGAGGAGACAGTATTTAAATTAGGTTCTCTAAGAGGCTCCTGGGTCTGTAAGTCCATCTCTGGTGAACTTTATGGAAACAGAGCCCTGTAGTGCATAGTATGTTTAATTTACAGGGCTCTAAGTGAATTGGATACCAGCTTGCTCAGGAAATGCAATGATCCAAAATGTCAAAATGGAGGTGATTTTAGGTGTGATGTCTGCCTTTGGAGTCTTGCTGCTTTCTCTTATCATGAGAATCAAAGAGATGTCAATGTCAGTGAAGCCAACCATGATGAGATGGAGAACAAAAATAGGTCTGAAAATGGCTGCATTACAGCAATGGCATCAGAAAAGATGTCTGGCACCTGGTGATGTCTACACTACAAAAATAAGGCATATTAACAAGTGAAAATATCTTAAATAGTGTCGGTTTTACCTTGTATTTCCTATTATAATATTACAATTAACCAAATATCAGATTATGATACTTATTCCTAGACAGTCATACACATTTCAAGCTTTAAATATTCAAATTCTACTGGCAGAGATTTTTTTTTTGCTTCTTTCTATAAATAAATGCTTACTATGATTAAGATTATCTGTCAATAGAGCAAGACTATTTCAAGCTTGAAATTGATAGTGAACAATGTCTAGAAATACACAATATGGCCAAAAGTATGTGGACACCTGACCATTGAGCATCCTATTCCAAAACCATGGTCATAAACAGGAAGTCTAAAAAATTATACTTTATACATTTTAAAAATCATATTTCATCATTGAATCAAAACATTCAGAAAATGTGTTAATGTGTTAACCCATCTCAGACGACAAGCTCTCTCTCTCTCTCTCTCTCTCTCTCTCTCTCTCTCTCTCTCTCTCTCTCTCTCTCTCTCTCTTTATTTATTTATTTATTTAAAAACATATTTTTTTTTACAAAGTTTCTTTGCTGGCTGCACTTCACTTTCCACTTTTCAATAGTTGAAAGTAACAGAGTTAAGTGTTTTTGGCATAAATACACAAAATGTAGTTAACTCACATTTATACTAATAGATTGAGGACATTAAGGACATTTTTTAAAGTTATATGTATATTTTTTAAAGTTGAATAATTTATTTTCAAGCTATAATTTGGGTAATAGGATTGAACAGGGTGACCTCGTCAGTTAATATCACCATGACATAAGGACAATCAGACAAACTAATACATAGCAAATCCATAATCGTTAATACAAGGACACAAGTATGAATCAAGCTACACAAGTGCACAAGAAACAAGACACTAGACAAACCCAAGAAACTAAGGCTGAGAATTGAAAGTGATAAATCAGTACAAGCCGGACTAAAGTAATGAGGATAAATTAGGAACAGCTGAAAACAAATAAAAAGAAACAATAGTTAGGTCAGAGCAGAGACAAGATTAACACTTGCAATAAATCTAAAACAAAGATATAGTTGCCATGGGAACAGCAATGCAAGCATGAAGGCTGATATTGTAGCAATGCTGTAATTTATAGTAATGATTATCCATATACTCACTTTTAATGCATGTTAAAATAAATGTATTACTGAAGTTTCCTTCAGAAGCAGTAGAATCTCCTTCATTTCCTTGCTGTGTACTAACAGCAAAGTATTCACCTTGTGACCTTGTCCTCACATGTGCAGCCTATGAAAGGCCTTTGTCACACTCATCCTCTTTCCCATTCTTGTCTTGTTGATTAACTGAGGATGTGGGTTCATGCTCCAAAATTCCAAGCCTTCCCGGAAAAGTGGAGGTTATTATTAATGTTGTTATTTGTATTATGCATCATATTAACAGCAAAGGAGGACTAACAATAATAATAATAATAATTACAATATCAATAAACTGGAATTATGCACTTTTCCTGTTATATCTGGTTTTATAAGGTAAGATGTAAGGCAAGATTCCATTGTATTACTAGCATGTTATTTGTAATCATTTTCAGTAGAACTGTCATGAAGGTTTTTTTTTTTATGTCCTACACCTATTAATTTTATCATTATAAAGTGAATTTAATTAGCACACCAACACTTAAAATATGACCAAATTAAAATATTAAAAAAAACTGTTGAATTTTCAGAATCATCACAAGAATCATCACAAAGGTAGACATCTGATTCTCACTGATAAATGACCAACTGCTAAGAAAGCCTGAAACACTATTAGGAACATAAAACATTAGTGCAACTCACCAAGGAGTCAATGCTAACACAGGCACTAATTGGGTATTCCTAATTATCTCCATTTTTTTCTCAGTGGACAGAAAACCCATGAGCAAATGTAGCTAGACACCCTCAGGCCAACGCACCACGTTGATAAATTTCATTTCTAACCGAAGTTTCTAGTTTGTTTACCTGCTTTCTGAAGTTAATGGCTAATACTCTTAGCACAGACATATCCATTTGCTGGACCTAAAATGTGTGATTGGTTTTTTCACACTCACTTCCTGATGATGTTGGTGGTTAATTGGACATGCAAGTTGCTATATATCTATCTTGTATGAATGTATTTACCCATATACCATATATTCTTCAGTTTGGAGATGAAATGTGACTATTCCTAACGATACTTACAGAGCTTAAATACAAGAATATTAATGATGATTCAACTAAATTCAAAATCAAAAGTAACCAAAAAATATAAAACAAGTGGAACTGGATGCCAGCAGTGTTGACAAATGCCTGAAGATATTCTTCAAACAGGAAAGAAGCTACTGAAGAAAAACAATTTCATACATATGACCTTGTTGTGACGGACCCTGTTTGGATCGATTTCAAATTTTGTAAACAGCTAATGAACTGTTTAATGCTAATTCCATAGAAATCCTATATTCAAAGAATTGTTCTTGAGTTATCGTGCTAAAGAAAATCTCAGTCGGATGCAAGAATGGAAAACGCACCAAAAATGCCCCACCATCTAGTGGTGGAGGCATAAAAAGATTCTCTAGGAGACTCTAGGAGACCCTCAGGGTTCGCCTCTTTTCAAAAGCATATTACAGCGCCGATAGGGCTTCTGTCAGTACTTTTCTAGACCTGAACATTCTTCACTATAGATTTTTTAGTATCACAGGTTTGCTCAATTTCATCTTAGAATAACTGTTCAACACAAATCAGCTTAAGCCACTGGGGGATTACACTTGATAATTTATTTTAAATTCAGAATGAACAGGTAATGTGTTTTATACAGATAATAATAGGAGATTTCCAGAAAGGTTCACAGAGACTACAGGTATGCATTTGCACTTGGATCCTGTACAAACCTCCAAAAATTTTGTTTTAGCTGGAGGTTTTTACTGTCATGCAGATGAAATCAAGCAACTGAGGGACAAACAAAGACCACTTTTAGCATTCTTAGTAATTGCCTGGTCAGAATCATGGTGCTTTACTTTAGGCTAGTTCTTAGGCTAGCTGCTAGTTTGGAAAATAAAACCAACTAAACTTAAAATACGGCAAACAAGGACAAACAAATATAATAACTGTGAGAGCAGGATTAGAAACAATCTTGCACATCTCTAGTTGAGACTATCTTGAGGGGTGTAGCTGAAGTTGAGGATATCACCATACCCACTTCTAGTTTAAATTTAAATACAGATGTGTGGAGGTCTGATACACTGATAATAAACTGATACACATCCAGATAGTGTCATTGTGCCACATCCCTTGTTCCCACTAATCTCTGGACCTTTTCTGAAGACCTATGAGACCCTCAGAGTGATCAAATGTACATTAGGTAGAGATCTTGGTACTTGTTTCCTATTCCTAAATTCTAACACCACTAACAGAACTTCTGTTAGATGGATGAGATTCTGATATGCTGCTTGATAAAGTCAAAGTATCTTTTGTTCTTAATGAAGCGTTCATAAAGAATCTGATGCTGGTGTGCCATTTTATTAGAAGATTCCATTAATTATAATAATATCATTGTGTGTCAAACACTGTATATCATGTGAAGCTGTGCCATATGCGAAAGCATAAAGTTAAACAGTGTTTTTAATCTTTTTCCTCTTGATGGATTTCCTGCCATAACTAGATAACTATCTAATAAACTGATGCATCACAAACCAAGTGAGAACATTTCAGAGCGATCCCGTTTTAGGTGTGTACTGGGACTCTGAAGGTCACAGCAAGTCTACATTAATGAAAAAGGTTTTCCAACAAGTTGATAACAAACATAGTTACAAATCAATGTAGAATCTGCAATCAGTTATTTGAACCCTGTTGAAAACCGGTGGTCAGGAAATAAAGATGGACGTCCGCATTCACAAACCAAAGACTATAAAGGAGATTAAAATACTATGCATGGAGGAGTAGACTCCACACGTGTCTCAGATCTTGTTCACCAGAACAGGCAAAGACTTGGGATTGTTACTCTCTCCAGAATATTAACTGTAAGGGTGCAGATAATTTTGCAACAATTGTTTTGTAGAAAATCTTCAGTAAGCCCTTTATTCTATAGTCAGGGTCAGGGTGGATCTGGACCTTATCCCGAGAACACTGGACAAAAGGCAGGAATTGCTCTGGCGCACAAATATATTCACACGCTTATTCATACCTAAGGGTAATTTAGTATGCTGGTAGGTGGACTTGCTATGTTTGGGGAGGTGGGAGGAAACCGAAGAACCCAGAGGAACCCAAACAGATATGGGGAGAATATGCAAAGGAAGGAACCAGGGACTCTAGAGTTGTGAGGCAGTTACTGTGCCTTGTAGAAATATTGCCACCTAAAAAACAAATAAGCTGTTTAGTTAAAACTTTGCATGTCCCTGTTCAAAATATCACTTGGTATTAATTTTAATACGCATACTAATACTAATAATACACTCAGGGTGCCAATAATTCTGGAAGAAACTGTATATAACTGAAGTTTCCACATATTTTATCGTGCTTATTCTGGAGACTTTATTTATTTATTTATTTATTTTTATCACAGGCATAATTGCTTTAAAAAGTACCATATATCTGCAATTTTTCTCATATCTGGAGGGCTTACATAATAAATCACCTCATTATTTCCTTTACTAGTGATCATGAGATTTATAAAAATGTAATTGTGCCTTCACAGCCTCCCCTGATTACACTGAATTCCATCACCAGCGTGCTTTAAAAGATAAGTGGTTGCAATTTTGGGGGGGGAATATTTATGTCTCGTCACTGCTGAGCTCACTGAGTGGCTAAGATTACAATATATACAAATGCATTAGCAAAACTATGCATATTTGTGATGAGTTGTGAAGCCAGTGGCAACTTTTGTCATGGTATTACACACGAAAAAAGGATTAAAAACGACTCGTAATTAACAAAGGCAACTTGAGGCATATAAAATGTGCATTTTTTAAAATTATAGTGAAGTCGCATAAGAGTGGATATTCATAAGTTATCTGAAAGGGCCTCAGAATATGAAAATAGAAATGTAAACATTTGAATATGATACCTTGCATACCGGAGGACTGGGATCCCGTGGAGTGCACCAAAAAAGTTGAGCAAGAGGGAGGTTTTTATTTTCATATAGATGTGAGCGAGTGGTCAGATTCACAGGACAAAGAAAGACCACGTTTATTAACATGAATGTGGTGTTGTGCAGTGTGTTTACAGCATCCATCCATTCATTCATTCATTCATTCATTCATTCTTAGTAGCTGCCTGTTTGCAGTGGCTGTGGTTTAACTTAGGCTACTAGTTTGTTTATATTTTGGGAAATCGAACCAACTAAATTTGGTTGAAAATATCACAGGAAGGTACTAATATAACTGTATACCTGCCCGTGACAGGTACACAACTGTATGTGTCTTTTATAATGTTTCCATAGTGTTAGGGCTCATATTTAACTCAAAAAACAACAACAGAAAACAGCAACAAAAAAAAATCTTATAGTTTAGGTCACACCTAATTTGGATTTAAATCCAAATATCTGTATTGCATTAATCTGACTACTCTTGAATATTATACTGCAACAGGTCATATGACATTGATGTTCAGTTCCCCAAAGGACAAAGAATCATTTATGGTGCAAGAATATTAGCATGATTGCATGATGATTTGCAGCAAATACTTTCTTAAATTTCTTTTGAAAATATTTTTTTACAGTAATTAAAGAGTAGCTGATTCAAAAGAATGGCTAATTTTTAAAGATCATTAACACTATCATGAATAGAGATATGATGAAATGTCATATAGCTTCAGAATATTTAACTTGGAATGTTTAACTACAAGAGATGTGTATAAACATATCTGTTTAAGACTTTTGGGAAACAAAGTTATGGAATTTTATGGATGAACCAATAATTACTTTCACCTGCCACTAGGGCATTACATTTTTTTGCAGGTGTATCGTTTGATAATGAAAAGTTTTCACACCTAACTGATTTTCTTATTGAAAATTCAGGAGACTGAAGATGAGTTTCAAATTCCTGGTTTAGTATATTACAATATTGATTTGCACAGTTTGCCAATAATGTAGGTAAATTGTCTTTTAATGAAAACATTTTTTTTTGTAATTTGAATCATAAAGTAATAATTCACCCAAACATTAATTAAGGAATAAAACATTTCAGGGCATGCTATATGTTATAGGAAAATAATCATTGATGGGGTGGTGTGATGGCCTGAGGTGAAGCAGAAGAAGATTTCTTTACAGCATACTTCAAAGTGATTTATTCCCCTTATTTTACAGCAATTTGCCAACAAATACACTGTTTATTAATTAAAGAATGACATCATCGTTTTTATCCATTTTTGGTTACATTTAATGTTGCTGAATGTTCATGAGACAAATTAGTTCCTGTCCATAACGTCTATAAGCATCTATAGCCAATTGTTTTCTCTACTGAACTTAACAAGGCACAATCAACAAATAAATAAATAAATAAATAAATAAATAAATAAATAAATAAAGTTCTCTGTCCAGAAGATTTACAAAAGCTGTTACAAAGTGCTGACAATGGAAACTCCTTCCCAAAAATGTTAAACAACCATCTTCTCACCAAAATATGTCACCATATCAATAATGACACATGAATTAATATCAACCTGTGAACTTCCTTGCAGCTGAACTACCATCCAGGCTGCTGTTATAGAAAATTAATCAACTTACATACCCCTGACCTTAAGCCAAGACAAATCCAAGCTTGTACCATTTTAAATATTGCTTTTAAAACTTGTTAAGCAAAAAGGAAAGGTATAAAGTGCCCACATTTGTAAAGTTGTCAAGCCAACTGAGAAAGCATTTTGTGAAGCTGAACAAAGTAAACTCATTCAGTGAGTGAGAGCTACCATCCAACCTGCCATTTCATTCATCATTTTATGCATTACATACAATCCACTGATTAGAAACTTGGCACCAAAGGGAATGGTTTTGACAGAACCGCCTCCGAAAATTGCATTTTTCACTGCTGACAAGGATCGACCACGCCCAGATTTTATTCTGTTCTGTTCTGTTTCCCCAAAATGATTTTCTGTCAATAGAAATTCTTTGCATACACAGCTTTTTATAATGCTCTATGGGTTTATCTGTAGACGTCTGGCTGATGCGTTTAAAGTTTTGGTGAGAAAACTGCCAGAACTACTGTACTGAAAATATTCTTCCTCTGAGACCTTCATTATGCCTGTAAGGCCTTTTCCTCACTGACCAGATTAATATATCACTGTATTGATCAGAATTTGGGAGTGTAGTAAGATAGCACACACCTTGCAGCTAAAACGTTAAAAGTAACAGGCTTGGCAGAAGAGTAACTAAATAAATGCAGGGATCAGTGTTGGCAAAGGTTGGGGAAGGGCAATTGCTATCTCCTAGCAAGCAAACCGTTTTTTTTTTTTTTTTGATGACACACAGACATTGCTCCTGTAGGCTATTAGATTAGACTCCGAGCAGTTTGGTAGCCCAGTGACCAGATGAGAATTCATAAAGAGCTTTGCATGCTTCAGCCATGGCCTATGTGCTTATCTTGAGCCTGCTCCTCAAACTGCACTTGCATGTATTCCTTAGAGGAGGTGTGAAGCCTAATGAAACCTAGGATACAGTTTAGGAACATACTGGATTGGCCAACAATTAAACATTGCTTTAGTATTAGCAAATTAATAAATTTAACTTATGTATAAAAAAACATGCAAAGACAACCTGAAAAACAGAATCATATAGGACAATGACTTGCTAATGTGAATGCAAGTTGTGCAAAATTTTTACATTTTTTATTTACTTGCAGTTTAAAATTACAACATTTATGCAGGGAGAGTATTCATAGTAGCTACGTTGTGCTGTTTATGCATCTGAGGCTACCAGTTTTTTCATGAATAGAAGTGTCTGAGATGGGTTTTCTCCATTTAATTAATATTTAATTTTTACATTTAAATATGAATTAAATAATATGATTTAAAATTTAAATTAATAAATCAGGGATAGTAAATGCAGACTGAAGAAGAAAGCCTTTCTTTCTTTGCTAGCAAATGTAATAATTTAGAAATTAAAAATTTCAAAACGAAAATAACGACTGAATGAGATGGCAAAGATCTAAACATCTAATATGAGTCTAGGGTATTGATAACATATTGCTGCGTGAATAGTCTTAGCACTAATTGCAAATTTAGTTTTATTTCCACCCTCATTATTCAGCAGCTTATAAAATAGCACTTGATTTAATTGTTCTATGTTGTGCTCTAACAGTTAATGGCGGCCCAATTTGAGGTCATGACATAATAATAATCATGATGTGCGCATGGTCATATGGCAGGTAGGCAATTTTTATCATGATTTTCATTATTTTGAGCTGTTGATGAAATAATGCTAATGGTTTTTGGCAAATGTTAATTTGATACACTCCTGTAAAGAAAGCTGACCATATCTATAATATATATTTGGACAATGACAGAGTTTTTGTGATTTTGCCTTTATACACCACCACAATGGATTTGAAATAAAACAAT
>CM074959.1:8068846-8079348 GCA_037577455.1 Pangasius macronema | reverse complement strand
TACTTTGCTGAAAATGGCTGTAATTCCTAAATGGTAAATGCCATATTTTTGTGGAACCTCTTAAAGCTGAAAGTCTAAACTTTGATTACATCTTGATTGTTTTATTTCAAATCCATTGTGGTGGTGTATAAAGGCAAAATCACAAAAACTCCTTCACGGTCCAAATACTTCTGGACCTGACTGTGTGTGTGTGTGTGTGTGTGTGTGTGTGTGTGTGTGTGTGTGTGTGTGTGCTTGCATTAGAATTTGAGCTTTATTCGATCATTTTTATTTTTCCCATAGTAATGTAGGTGGTGTTTCTGGAAAGTTATTTATTTTTATAGAAGAATGCCCATTCTTTTTTGATATTAATGGAATGGATTTGTACATTTGAGATATTTAGTATAATTGAGCTACTATTTGGAAAATAAAATTATGTGGAAATGTAAACAGTGGTGAGTGCACTTTTTTATGCTACCAATATCATTATTTGGAGGCACAAGACCATTATTAGCTACCATTAGCTAATCATATTGAATTCATAATGCTAGAGTAGCTCTTAAGATGTAGCCTAATGTTATATTGGATATGACTACAGATAGGGATAACCGCTTTATGCCACATTATGCTTTGCTTGCCGTCTGAATGAAATATTTAGGTTTTTCTTGACCACTCTATGAAAGGTCTGGCTACACTGCTGCTTTTAAACTGTTAGATATATTTCTAAAAAGCACAAGTTTTTGAATAGTAGTCTGCTTTCTTCCTTAAAGGTCACATAAAACACACACAAACACTGTCTCACTGATGCCAAGTAGTTAATGAGACACATTCATAACACTGAAATTCCCCTAAGGCTTTCTCATCATCCACCCATCCATCCATTTTCTGTACCACTTATTCTACACAGGGTCACAGGGGAGCCTGGAGCCTATCTTGGGGGACTTGGGGACAAGGTGGGGGACACCCTGGACAGGGTGCCAGCCCATTATGCGCACACACACACACACACACACACACACACACACACACACACGCACTCACTACAGACAATCTAGAGATGTCAATTAGTCTACAAGCATATTTTTGGAGGAAACTCCCAAGGCATGGGAGAACATGCAAATCCCCCCCCCCCCCCCCCACACACACACACACACACACACACACACACATGGTAGAGACAGAAATCGAACCCCCAACCCTTGAGGTGCAAGGCAAAATTGTTAATTTAAACTCTAAACTACTACTGTTCTAGTGAAGTCTAGTAAAGGTGTTTATTTTATTTATTTATTTATTTATTTTCTGCCATTGTCTTAATTGTAGTATGGCAGCAGGTGTGTTATTCCAGCTGATTATTTGCTAATAATGCATGAAAACTGAAACCATACACACACACACACACACACACACACACACACACACACACACACACTTCAATACTACACTACAGAATTGTTAAACAGTTAAACAGAAATGATACAATTAGAGCCAGTTTGGGAATCTGTGTTCAGCACAGATCAGCTCAGCTGAGAGACAAGCAGTTATGAAAGCTAACTGAGAGATGTAACTGAGAGTAACACTGACCCTAGGATTATTTACTTTTCTAAACCCTTTCTGTAAAAAAAGTAAAGAATGTCAAATAGAGAAAGAGGGAATGTCTTTGCATTAGTAAGTGTGGTGGCCTATGTGCCTATGCTTCACGGACCTCTTGGGAACCCCAGACCCCATTTTGAGAGCCTAGAGTAACTAACTGTCTAGTGCAATCAAAGTGCACTCTTAGTAAAACAGTTCCTCACTGGTTCTTTGGATAGAAGAGTTCTTAGCTTCATAAAAGCGTAAACAGTCTGTTATAGAGTTCTACATAGAACCTTTGAAGGGTAACCGCATATATTAACATTTTTTTTCCTGCACCTTAGTGATAATGTATTTTCATGGGTGAAAAACATGTGAATGTGCGTTTCAGCATGATATGCATGGAAGTTGCATATGCGAACTCCTGTAAACACATGCAACATAATGTAAATAATATTTGACGATTGAAACCACATATCCTGTACATTCCATGTGTAAAAAATGTGTGAAATATAACGTGACATGCCTAAAAACCACATCATGTAATTATTATTCATGTGACATTCGTGTGACTTTTCTGTAAGGGCTAAACTGAAACCAGGCATTTTTTATCCAGAATCAAAACCTTTAATCCAGATCTCTGAAATACAAGCTCTGAACTGGTTTGGTGTAAGAAGGCAGTGAATTTGATAGTCCGCTTCCCACAAGGAGGAAATTATTAAAAACCCAAGATAAGATTATTTAAATTTCATGTTGATTCCTGAAATATTTGCTGAAATATGACTATCAGAGACACATGCAGCTGAAGAAATAAAGTCTCACCTACTTAAATAAAGTCCGTTTTGTGGCTTCAGTGAGACCCAGTTCATGTTTATTTATTGTAGTGGCTGCACATCCTCTCTAGCGTTCAGGCACACTGAATGTGTTTGTAATCCACCCCTGATAAATCTTCTGTAAACATCTGGGAGGTCATGTGATTAATGCTTGAATCTAAATCATTTAAACAGAGCAAAAAAAGCAAACTGTCAACTTATATCAAGAAACAAAATGTAAAAGGAAAGACAGGGTGCTGTGAATTCTCCAGTCTGATTGGTCAGAAGGCATTGATTAATTTTCTATAACGGCAGCTTTGGCAGTAGTTCTGGCTGTAAATCAAATGGCGGAATCATACTAATGTGCTAATGTTGTAATTTTTATAGTAAAACTCATTCACAGGGTCTTGTATGACAGATATTCCACAAAATCTAAGGTCAATAATAAACATTTGCATAATAATAAACATGAAGAATGTATTAATGTTGATATGGTTTAGCTTTCTGCAAGGAGACATTTATTTCACATTTATGGAAGGAGTCTCCAGTGTCAACACTTTGAAATGTTGTCAGTTTTCCATCACAGGAACGTCTTCAGAACGGAGGCTGAGGATTAAGTTCCAGAGAGTAAAAGGCTGGTGAGGGAATAGCTGCTTATAACTGTTACAATGAAAATGAAACCAGGAACTAACTTGTTTCCTGGATATTCCACAATGTAACTATAAATGTAACTATATATCTGTTCATTTGCAAAATAATCAACTTCGGTACACACCATAACAGTAACTCCACTTTCCCTCTCATTGATTATTTTCATTTAACAGCATGGGCACAAGTGTTTTATTCCTTACTTATACACTGACATTTGAAATGATTAACATGAAGGTGTACAGATGGTGATTTTCCTTTGACACAAAGGACTTGGGTGTGATGCAGGATTTACAAGAATGTGAATGTGCTTGCAAAGGCACTTATGAGAAAAAAGAGAGATAAAAATACAAGCAGCCCTTTAACCTCTAGTTTAATACAGGAGATTGGTAAGACCTGACCTTGGGCCTACATCAGTATTGGCTCATCTTTCTTTACTGGCTAAATAAGTCTCATCAGAAATGTTAGGTATAGTGAAGGCAGGACCGGACAGACTAAAGTGAAGTGAAGATGCAGCCAGTTCTGTCAAGGGTTCTTATACTGGATTTGAAATTCATGGTGTTTTTTTTTTTGTTTGTTTTTTTTTTGGCAATAAGCAGACAAAGCTTTCTCACAACTCTTATGTTCTTTCAATGTTATAGTGCATACTGTTCTCATATTTTCAACCACTGCAATTTTGAAAATCTGTGATCCAATCCTATGGCATTTAAAAAAAAGGTATATACAGTGGCAGCAGTAACCTGAAAATGTAACTGTTAGGGTTGAGTATAATGTGCATATATCACAAGGTCTTATCAATGGCATAAAAGGATGATAGAGTAAGTGATCTACCTCATTCATGTTCAATGCACTTGTGACTGTATTTCACACATGCCTCTTCAATTACTGATGAGGTGTTCCAGGTTGCTCAGCAGAGCATGCTGAAAAATGTTAGCTCAAATAGAGATCAAATCACGACAGTGTATCACGCTGTGTAATCAAATGACATGACGTGGATCTACAGGTTGCGTTAGAAAGACGTCATCCCCAGCCACAATTCTTCATACTGTTCTGCGCATTTTTCGCACAATCGTTGGTGGTGCTGTTGCTCTTGATTCCACAAAAGTCCAAAAGAATCTAACGGCAAATATTCTGGTGTGGATGCCAAACATGAAAAAATATATTGATGTATATATATATCAATCAAATCAAATTCAGATTCAATATAGATAGATATAGATTCCAAATTTGTGTAGTGTGTTGCTTCAAATCAAACAACTGAATTTGATTATTTCATTCTACATAATCTATTTGGACAACTGTGCTTGACTACTTAAAAAAAAACCTGTCCAGGGCTCATGAGTGGAACAACAGAAAGGTGTTCAGCCCTATCATTGGGAGATTGTGAGTTCAAATCCTGACAATGCTACCGCCATTCCTGGTAAGGAGCCAGTGGAGCAAAATTGCCTGTACTCTCTGGGTAGGCAAGATAGTACACTCTCTCTCCACTATCAATCAGAGCAACCCTAGTAAATGGTGGGTGTCTGTGAGATCATGTATGCAGAAGAGCATTTTCCTTTGAGTGTGTTGTGCTGCACTGTGATGCAGTATAAGCAGCAGTTTGAAAAGATGTGGTTGGCTGGCTTCACATGTCACAGAGGAAGCAAGTGTTAGCCCTTACCCTTCCTGGTTGGTAACTGTTGTGTGAAAGGTGAGAGCTGGCTGGTGGGTGGGAATTGGCAGGTGACCAAAATTTGGCGGGGTGGGGGGGAATGGGGTGGGGGACCTATTGTTGTTTTATTAGTAGGCAATTCAAGCAGCCCAGTTGCACCATCAGTCTCTGTGAAATATAACCATCCATATAGGCATGATGAAGAAGTAATGTTTTTGAGGACAACTGATATATATAACATGATTAGTCATATAGGTATATGAAAATTCCAGCTAAGACATCATAACAAAGGAGCTGCCTAGAGGAGGTGGCCCAACTGTTTCCTGAAAGACAGACATCTCCCATAATGCTGAGATGAGGGAAATCTGCATAGGCAGCAGGCTGCTTTGTAATACATAGTCATATTAGGAGCTCAAGCTAACTTTAATTATCATAATGTGCAAGATTGGGCTCCAAAGTGTGATTGGGAGGAAAATTGATCATTTTTCTCCTCCATATGTGTACATGTGGAGGAAATATTTGTGCCCTCAAAGCTCTTATTTTACCCACTGGTTGTATGAAAGGAAGCCAGCTTGAAATATTGATGACTATTAGAAGCTAAATGCACTATACATGAGAACTAGTAGTTACAGTGGTTCTCTAAGGTACAAGTGATAGAGGTACTACAACTAATGTATCACTACGAAGAGAATAATTGAACGTAAATATATCCTGGAAGACATTGATGCAAAACATAAGACAGCATCAACAAATTATTAGAAGTCAAGGTTTTACCATGACCTTCTTATTCTCCAGTCCTGATTAGAAGAAGGCAGTAAATGTGAAATCTGAAGAATTGGCCATGCAATATGGTAGGTTTAGAATAGATACTGTGTGTCAGGAAAAATAGGGGGCAAGAATTACAACTGGGTGGCACAGTGGCGAGAGTGACTAGCGTTGCAGTCTCACAGTTCCAGGGTCCCTGATTAGATCCTGAGCTCGGGTTACTGTCTGTGTGGAGTTTCTCTTGTACTCCTCGTGTTTGTGTGGGTTTACTCCAGGGAAACATGGAGTGCTTGGGGCTTCTTGGTAACATGATGAGCTGTGTTTTTGTGTGATATTACCTTCAAGATGGAGAACAAAGAGAGGCTGGTGAGGAACTGATTGTTTATAGCTGCTATAACGTAAGTGATAACATAAACTAACTTGTTTCGGTGACCTTCTACAACATGTAGTCAAATACCCATGTTTTGCACTGGAGCTACTGTGTAAGGGATAATGCTAATAAGGAAGGGATGTTTATATCTTCCAGTTTAGCAGTTTAGGAAACTAAGTGCTAAAGAAGAAAGTGTTTATCACTGCCAAGTCAATGCAAGTGATAACAGCAACTAACTTGCTTTGATCCACAACATTAAATGTAACTATAAATGGATAAAAAGGGATTTGTGTCAGGCTACATCACAAAACACTGTTGATTATTTCCTATCAGAGGATGTCCCATTGTATTTCATTGTATTTATTGTATTGTATATATTAAATGCATTAAGGGTATTTCCTTCAGTTGAAAGACTCATGCAAATGTCAGCGTTAAACTTTTTGTGTCAAGCTGTGAGAAAGTTTATGCAAGAACAATGGAGAATTTAAAAGTATCTCGGAGAGTATCTCGGTTGTTTGAAAGAGTGCTGTGTTCTGATCTCTAGGGCTCATTTCCAACAGAATGAGGGAAGATAAATTGCGCAGATGATCCTCATTTGTTATTATCTTTCTAATCCCCATGCTCCAGCCTCACCTTTGAATCACAAATTAATTTACAATTTAAGATGCAGCCTCCGTGCTCAGCATAAAACACTGAGGAAAAAAACAGGAGGCGGTATTTATGCAGCGTTTTATCATCCCTGAAATCTTCACTGTAGCACCGTGTTAACATCAAGGAACCTTCTAGTGTAACTATAACTGTGGCATAAATAGCCCATTTGTTACACTGTTGTATTTAGCAAGATGACTCATTCATTATTTATTATTCTGTTTTTCTCCAATGTACCATATATATAACTGATTAATGACTAAAAAACAACTCAGTCTGGGACAGTGAATTGCTTTACATGCTGAAATGGACAAAAAAGGCTTTAAACCCTCACAAAGCACATTTTAATGACCAGATATTATCACTTAAAAGCATATAGTTACACAGCTGATTTCCTGAAACTGTTTCATTAAACCAGAGTTAGAAATACAGTATAAGCATACAAAGCATTCTCACAACTCACTCTTGATGAGTGCTATCTTTAATTTTTTTTTTTTTTGCATGCACACTGAAATTCTACATGAAATTCAATTTCTGTATAATGCAGGTGAATAAAGTATTTTCCTTTTTAAAAACAAATACAATGTCTCATACAATCACCAGCCACTTTAGTAGGAACACCTGTAAACCTGCTCATTGATGTATTGTCTAATCAGCTAATCATGTGGCGAAAAATGCAATGCATAAAATCATGTAGATACAGGTCAAGAGCTTCAGATTCAAGGGGAAAGTGTGATTGTAGTGACTTTGACTTTGGCATGGTTGTTGGTGCCAGATGGGCTGGGTTCAATATTTCAGAAATTGCTGAGCTCCTGGGATTTTCATGTGCAACAGTCTCTTTACAAAGAATGGTGCAAAAAAAAACAAAACAAGTGAGTAGCAATCCTGACCCAACCTGCTTTGTTTCAAAAGTACAGGCTGGTGGCGATAGAAGTAATTTAGAAGTAATTTATCTGGCTTGTAACAGTGCAGCATGTCACAGAGTCATCTCAAACTGGTCCCAACAACATGACCATGAGTTCAGTGTACTTCAGTGGCCTCCCCAGTCACCAGTTCAGAATCCAATAGCACACCTTTGTGATGTCTAGAATGGGAATTTCACAGCATGAATGTACAGATCACAAAATCTGCAGCAATTATTTGATGTGTCAACATGGACCAGAATCTCAAATGAATCTTTCCAACATTTTGTGGAATCACTGCCATGGAGAATCGGGGCTGTTCTGAGATCAAAGTGGGATCCTACCAAGTATTAGTATAATGTTCCTAATAAAGTGGCCAGTGAGAGTATATTCTAAAGAAATTAATTCCCAGAGTGTGTAGATTAATGAGATATAAAATAAGTCAGAAGGCATTCACTTAGCCATAAATAAAGGTCAGCTAATTCCACTGTAACTGTAATATAACTTCATTTTATCCAGTCCCTTATGGTGTTGGAGTTTCTAAATGCCATCCGTTGGCTTTCTCTCTGCCTGAATTGTGCGTGTAAACATTTTTCAATGGCATTAAGTCATTATTGAGCGACCACAGATATAAAAAGAAAAACAACCAGAATAACTAAATAATTAACTTTAAAAAGTCCTGATATCATAAGAACAGCTGAGATATACTGTGGATACACATAGTATTGACACTTGCAATAATGTAACAGACAGATTCTCAGCCTCCATACAGGGCTATAAGTAAATTAAACCTATTTTTCCCCCTTTAACCCAAATGTTGTTAATCATATTTGGTGTTTATAGGTACAACAGTAGTTTTTTTTTAATTACTTGTACAAATAACCTGACAAATATGGAGAACATGCTAAAAAAATAACCGTTTAATCTGTAGGCTCAGTAAAAGTGTATTATGAAGTTTTCATAGTCACTTGTTTGTGTTTACATGGGCCTTATGTCAGTAATAGACACTCCCTAACACCACTTCACTCCAACCCCATCTCTGTTTGAAATCAGCAAGCACCCAGCACAGCCTGATAATTCTCCTGTGAGCCAAAAACCAAGCTGCTTTGAAAAAAATTAAACACAAGATAAAGCTGCACACAGAATTAGTGCCATTGCTCCTGTACATGGTCTTAAACTTTTGATCAGCTGATGAACAGCCTGTTTGAGTTTAAATGCAGTTTTCAATAAATTGACAATCTCTNTTTTTTTGTCTCTTGCTCCTTTTTCTTCTTTTGACATTTTGAAGCAGTTCTTACAACCTCGTTATGATCCACCAGCGTGAAAAGATTCATCAGACCAGGCTACATTTTTTCCAGTCTTCAGCTGTCCAGTTTTAGTGAGCCTGTGCCTCCTGCTGTTGTAGCCCATCTGCCTCAAGGTTCGAAATGTTGTATATTAAGAGATGCTTTTCTGCTCACCACAATTGTACAAAGCGGTTATCTGAGTTACTGTAGCCATTCTGTCAGCTCGAACCAGTCTGGCCATTCTCTGTTGACCTCTCTCATCAACAAGGTATTTCCATCCATGGAACTGCCACTCTCTGGATGTTTTACTTTATTGCACCATTCTGAGTACACTCTAGAGACTGTTGTGTGTGAAAATTCCAGATCAGCAGTTACAGAAATACTCAACCCAGCTCGTCTGGCATCAACAATCATTCTGATGGGAGATGTGAACATTACATGAAGCTGTTGGCCTGTATCTGCATGAAATGATGCTTTGCACTGCTGCCACATGATTGGCTGATTAGAATTGCTTGAATGAGTAGATGTACAGGTATTCCTAATATAGTGTTCGGTGAATGTATTTTAAGCAGGCCTACATTAACATTCCCTTATTCTTTATTAGTTAAAAAGAAAATCATGAATTTCAGCACTGGAAGATACTATATACTCCTTCTGTTTTATTTATTTATTTTATATATTTGATAGACATAGGTTTATATGATTCTAACTGGCAGACAATCATCATCCATGATGAACACAACACAGGCGGCCTTGGCCAATCAATATCCATGTTCTGTTTACACACTAACTTACAGAAAAGAACAGATGTCAGTATGGCAAGCCAGAGTAGAAAATAATTTTTAGCCCTAGGTTTTCTATATATGCTTCATGAGAGTAATAAAAAAGTGTGCAAGTCTAAAGACAGGTACTGTACGTGTCTCTTATACCTGCTGATTTTACAATTCATAAAAATTCTGGCATATTAGAAAGTCTTCAGCACAGCAGAAATCTAATATTAAATAACATCAGATAATATTATCTAGCTACATTCAATGTTGTATTTTATGTCTCTCAGTATTTCTTATAGAATTACAAGGTTTCACTTTCTAATTGTCTCAGAATTTTAATAATGTAAATTTTAAGGAACCTTAAAATGAAGGCCTTATCTGAGCTATATAAATAAATTTTAATACTTTAGAATTTTGTTAGCTCAAATGTCAAAACATTGATGTCTTCTATCTCTACAATGGCTCTTCACCCTGATACAACCTTAAAATACTAAGAACACAATGTGTCTTTGAAATGACTAAAATGAATAAAACCTCAAACTTGATTTATTTAGATGAACCACATTGAGAACCTCAGTAAGAGCGTAGTCTGTACTGGAGGCGGTATTCTGAGTTTTATAGTCTCGAGGGAAGAGTCATGAGTCCATATTGGGCTTTTTGCTTCTTTGCTGCCTTCAGCACAAATGCACCTGGACTCAGAAAACTCAAGATCGGATTGAGCAGCTCTTTAGTATGAGAAGCTTATTCATACTATTCTTAGTCTGTGCAAATCATTTAAGTCACCACAGTAGCCTTGGAACCAGGGGCACCAGAATAATTAAAAACCTTCTAGAGGGGATCGGGCCAAATGAGAACGAAGCGTATGACTCTACGATGAAATGTCACACTATCAACTCCTTCTTTTATTATTTAGTTAGTCATTAACTGAGATGTTGGCATTTGCAAAGGTTTATGAATAAGCAGCTAATTTCAGTATGGCAACTGGGTGTATCCCATAAATAATAGAATTGCTTACTTATAATAAGTGAACATCTTCTATAAATTTCACTAATTACAACCCCTGGCAAAAATTATGGAATCATCACACTTAGAGGAAGTTCAC
>CM074959.1:8055561-8068746 GCA_037577455.1 Pangasius macronema | reverse complement strand
CCTCTACTTGATTTGGAAAATGACATGCCATTAATAAAAAAAATGTCAGTGAATTTTTTTGCTGTATGTTTCACAAACCAGAATGTTAAGCTATTGAACAAAACCTTGTTTGTGTCATATCTGTGATTCGTTTGAACTTCCTCTAAGTGTGGTGATTCCATAATTTTTGCCAGGGTTTGTAGATATCAGAGGTGTTTCCTCAGACAATATCAGAACCTGTCAACAGCGAAGCAAGTTGTCACTTCACTAAATATAATAAATTATCCATTAGGACTGGGTTATTGCTTCCATAACCTCATGTCTCATTACATTATCTTCAAAAGAAACATTTGACAAAACATATCTGATTTAGGTAATTTATTATGGAATTTTCACATTATTGGATGTATAGTAGATGCGTACAGAGAGAGAAAGAGAGCTTTTCAAGCTTTACAGTTTTCATATATGAAACCAGACTCCCAAAGTATCATCAATCCTAGAGCTTGTGGTGTTTATTTCTAGCCCAGGCTCCTCACACTTAAGATGCCAGATAGATGATTGAATTTAAGACTGATACACTAGGTTACAGATATCCAGAAATGACCATCTATATAACAGGATGTACATTTAGGACACATCCACACATGCTTTCTTTGAGAGTGCACGTGTGCAGACAAGTGCTTGTGCATGAGTGTGTAACAGGTGCGGCCATTACGAGCATGTTGTACACTTACTCTCAGACAGCATACAGCAGCACACACTCTCCTGTCCAAGTGCAGCAGGTGCATTCTCCCAGGTCTCCCGTCGACATCCCACAGCCTAATGGCAGACATGACCGGCAAACACAAAGACAGATGTGTCTACTCTCCATCCCCAAACCATTAGGATGCTTTTAGCTGCAGTGCATGCTCACTTTCTTCGATTATGACATTAAGTGGTTTTGTACAGCTGGGGTTTGCAGTCATTTGAATCAGGCATAGCTTTCTAAATTATGTGTATACCTCAACACTTATATTGCTCTAACGGAGGAAGGAATGTTTTGCTATATATTTTCATCACTATCTAATAGCAAATTGTCATCTCATTCACAGGCCATTTAAAGATGAAAACACTCCCCGGGGAATTAAAGTTATGTTGACATGTGTTTAGCATAATCAGGGATACGTACCATAGTGGCAAAGCATTAGCATTCATGTGCGTTGGTGTAAACTTAGAAAAGGCTAGCATTCTAAATTTACTGCTCTGCATGGCTTAGCCTTAGGCAAAGCTTTCAAATATTAGCTTTATGGCCTAATCATGCTTGTAGCCTGCATAAAGTGGGCTGTGTCATGTGCTTTTGAGTTAACAAGAGCTAATTGCATTACACAAAGGCACAAAGCAGTCTGCAAATGGTGTTCATCATAGTAAAACATGAATGTTATTGATTTATGAATGTATTTAATTTCAGCTTATATTATCATTTATTTTTCAAGCAAATTTAATGTGTGCATTTACCACAAAAAAGGTTACCTATCTCATTACACCCCCCAAAAATGCTGATGTGTGCCATAAAAGTTATATAGCTATATTTCCATTAAAACAAATGCACTTTTGACTTTTAATTCGAATCCAGTTGGTCAGAATGTGTCAATTTTATATAACCGCAACGCTGACAGTAGTTCTGGCTGTAAGGCAAATATATATCACAGGTATATATTAATACACTTGTCTAAAACGTTACTGTTCCTAATACACAGGAACTTGAACGGTGGATATTCCACATGTTCTAAGTCTAAAAATAATCAGATTAAAAAAACAAAGAAAAATGTACACTCATTGATATGATGAAGTGCCTGTAAGAAGTTATTTATTTATCATTCAGACTTCATGTGAAAACTGTAATCAGTTGCACTATTTGTCCATGTAGTTCACAATTATAGAAGAGATTTATTTATAATCACACTATCCGTTGTCACCCAGATGAGGAACTTTCTTTCTTGTATCATCTCAGGGAGTTTTTCCTTGCCACCGACGCCTCTGGCTAGCTCATTAGGAATAAATTCATATTTACAATTTACATCCTGAATGGATTTATTTCTGTAAAGCTGCTTTGTAACAATGTCCATTGTTAAAAGCACTATACAAATAAAATTGAATTGAACACTTGCATTAACATAACTGCCTTCCATGGAAAAGTCTTCAGGATAGAGAGCTTTCTGGTTTCTTGGTAGCATGCCAAGCTGCATTTTTTTTTATCTCATTAACATCAAGAAAGACAAAGAGAGAACTGTTTATAATGTAAGTGATAAATAATATAAACATACTGTATATATGAATATATATAAGGATTAAACTTATGTCCTTGACATTCTGTTACAGTAAATGTTTAAAAAAATGGTTTAAAATGTAATAGTTTGCACATCATAAGCATACTCCAAAGTATTTTATTCCCTACTTACATATATACAGTGATGTCTTAGTAATGTGTGTGGGTTTAATGCATTATAATTCACTTGTCCTGATTTGTATTTCACTAAATAGCTTGTATGAAATAGTATGTGTTTGATTTTTCTGAGACATTGAAAACATATTACGTACTGTGATGGCCATTGACTAACATTGCAAGGTAACGAATACCTTTTATTTTACGCCATAAATTAGCACAAGCAAGAATGACTTCCATTTTATTAAATTCCCTTTTATTTATATAGGGCTGACTATACTGATTTACCATAAAATCCTCCTATAACTATTCAAACTCACAGCCTGTATCACATTACCGAGAATGAAACTATTGACTGACCCTGAAAACAATCAACAAAGCAGACTGAAAACGATGAGGCAATGCTCAGTATTGGGCCACTGACAGAAATTGGGATACAGCAAACAACACGGCTCGTGGTGGATGGTGTATAAATCTGTTTTGTGTGATTGCTTTTCTGGATCAATACCCAGTGATGTAACCTTCTTGAATGGAGTCATATCTGAGATGGCAAGGTTGATGCAAACATGGCCATCCTGCAGAATTAGAGAATTGGAGAACACACCCCAGTATTTTCTGTCCCATGCTATTACTCCGTTGGTGTAAAAACTGATCCATGCTGAGGTAATGTATAACATACAAACGCCACACTGGCTAGATAAGTGTGTACTGTGAATGATGTATGCTGTCTTACTAAAGACAGTGTCGGTGATTAGATAGAATGCTATAGGCTACAAGAAATGTGCTCTGGAAATAAAGTAGAGTAGTAAGGAATAAATCACTCAGAAAAGATGTTAGGTTCCTGTAATCTCTTGTTATAGTAGTTATAAATAGTCATTCTCTCTTGTCATGTTAAGGAGAAACTCCTCCATCCTGCAGACTTTCCCATGTCTGAAAACTTAAAGGTACAGCTTTACCTCTGTTACAAAGCACTGACACTGAAGACCCCTTCCATAAATGAATAATTATCCTCCATGTCAAAGTGTATACACAGTTTTTAATCTATTTAAGTGGAACATCCACTATACAACTGCTTCTGTAAGCTGTTATTACAGAAACAATATTGTATTAGGACAAGTGCATGAGCATACATAAAGCTGTGATTTGCAGCTGAACTACTTTTAGAGCTGGTGTTATAGAAAATGAATCAACACCTTCTGACCAATCAGATTTGAGAAATGCCACAATGCTGTGGTATAAAGAGCATGTATCATAGCGCTTAATATAAAATGCACAATGATACATGCTACATCTATGCTATAATCTTTGGAAGATTGTCTTAATATTGAACGATGTTGCATCAGTAATTATTTTGGATGGCTAAGTAACCACTTGTAGCTGATTATTTCATATGACTACTTGTGTATTTCCTGTTCAGATAGACCTCTTCCTGTTTTTTTATCCATTTTTTCACTTGTGTATATAGTTAAACCTATTTGAATATAATATTATAACAGCTTAATGAGTGCTTATTATAAAACTCTTGAGGAAAAAAAATATGACTTGTTTACGGTTTTGCTGCCTTAGATTTATGGTTTAGTTTATGCACTGTAAAATTTAACTGCCCAACAACATTGGTTTATATTTAATCCAGTTTAATTCTTGGGGATTGGTATCTCAATTATAAGCCATAATTAAATAAAGAAAACAATGAAGAATAATGCACAACAATGAATTATTAACTCAGGTGCCAAAAGATTATTTGGATAAACCTGCACTCTGGAATATCTTCAATGCACACCTTAATTATAAGAAATATATTCAGTTTTTTTCTTTTTTTCAGGATTTGCAAAATGGTGAATAATGCTAGAGTAGAGTATCTCTGAGATGAGTTCAATAATTAAAAAGAGGCTGTTGGATGTGGTTGCAAAGTCTTTTATTTGCCCTTATCCTAGAATCATGGCCAGAGTCCATGGCAGGGGTCAAAACATGGGCGGATGCAGTTAATGTAGGAAAATCCATAATCTAATATTGAGGTTAACAAGGAAATGAAGCTAAGAGGCAGAGACACTCTAACATAAGATAGATATCTATTGCACATGGATATTACATTATGTAGAAACTTCACCAGGAAAGAAGTCAGAACTTGTGTGCTATTGCAGACTATAGGTTAGCTAGATTTTAGACTGCATAACTGGCTTATCAGCAGATTGTATGAGTTTGACAGAGGACATAGGGATGGTCAACCAATATGACCTTTAGCTATGTTATGAAAAACATACAGTGGATAACTTTACACTTTATTTCACTGCAAAATTATTTGAATGTTCCACTTGTTAACCAACTCACAGTCATATATTACATTTACATTTACTCACTTGACTTATTACTCATTACAGTGGAGTTGGATAAGACCCTTGTTCAAGGGCCCAAAATGGCAAATGACATCTTTCATTTGAACTGAACATGCCATGTATTGTGGCAATCCCTCTCTCTAGAGTGTATAAGGAGCATTCTGATAGAATGGGCTGTGTATATTGGGACGTTTCTAAAATGGGTGATGTTTCAATAAGGATACTAATGGGAATTCTAGCATTTGGGACAAAGCCTACCTTTAAGTACTAGACGATTTTGGTTATTAAAACCATTCAGACATATAAATAGCCAAACAGGAATTATCTGCCTATAAGTTGCATATACTGTCTATGTGGCATTCTGGGGAAACCCATCACAAATCCATCTTATTTTTTTAATTTAGTTTCAGCTATGGAAATCACAACCCATCATTACAGAAGTTATTATATTTATTATTCAGTTCTCATAGTTATTAGCCTGTATGTTTGGTCACTTGAATTGAATGGGTTTAATTTAATCCTCAAAACTCAAAAGCCTATAGTGCATAAATAATGTATAGATATTGAAATTTAAATTGAAACAAACCATATGTGGATAATTTATATTTGAATTTAATATTTTATTTAAATAAAACTATTATTGTACAAATTTAAGTAACATTCATAATATAAATCTGTACGGAATGGGGTCGCTGGCTACAAGAATCTTCAACACTCCTGGCCTATTATGTTATATTAATATACTTAAATATAAATATTTCAAGACATAAATATTGGAAATGTTTTGACAAATGTGGTTGATAATGAGAATAGTCAATCTGCCTAAAGATGTCTTTGCTAGTTAAGTGTGATGTCTTCAGACAGTGAGTTTCAGGTTTTGATCAAGTTGTTGGAGATCTATGTGTTGCAGTGAAATGGACATAAGTCTAATCAATTCAGTTTGTAATCATACACCAACTGTCAAAATGTTTGTGATGCTCCTGCACTGCAGTCAGAATGAAATATTTAAATGCAATTTTTCTTCCTTTTCACTTTTGGGAGTAAGCAGACTTTGCTAGAACTTTACTTGCGAGACTTGAGATACATGCCTAAGAGCAACATAAGTTTACGTCTGAGACAAATGAGACACCAGGACTAAGGTGCCATTAATAAGCCGAGGACAAGGCAGAGCTAGAGCAGGACAATAATGACAATTTTAGCTAGCTACCATGGATTTGCATTGCATCTTTCTCAAGGTGCATGAATCTCTGAGTCACTCATGATTAATTTATATATGAGAATGTAATGTTGTTGTCAGGGATTGGGGTATGCCTTGTTGTCCAATATGTATGGAAATCTGTGATGATGACATGCTGCATATAAACTAGAAACACAAAGACCTTTAAGGCTATTCGGGATTGGATTCTTATCAGTTGTGACTAAACCCTTAAAAGCATGCATGTTTCTCAACTGTTCATACATAGCTGTTAGCAAACTGGCACTTACCTGTATAACTAACATGGATTAATCAACAGTCTTATACAACAGTGCAAAAACAATCAAAGCATATTAATGCTATTAAGCAAATAATAATGTACATATATATAATATACATATAATAATGTTTAAAAGTTTAATTTTAAATTTAAACATATTTATACCACAGTGCTGTTGAATTTGACTGGTCAGAAGGTGTTGCTTAATTGTCCATAACAGCAGCCCTGACAGGTTTATATTAATGTGCTCATTCTAATATATTATTATTTCTTTATTAAAACTAATTAACAGGGACTTCGATCGTTCTTTGAGTAACTTTCGGACACTTTCCTACTGTTAGATACAGTACTGTGCAAAAGTCTTAGGCATCCTATCTTTTTTACTACAAACTTTGTTATAGATTTTTATTTTATGGCTTCTGCATTATTGATTCAGTACAAAAACATTTTACATTTCCAAACATTAATTTTCCAGCACAAAATTAAATGTTACAGAAAAATGTTTGTACGTCAGTAAAGAAAGCAGCAGATTAAATAAGAGACCACTTTTCAGACAAAAAAAAAACCCAAAACATAATGAAGGCTGTCGGGTTTTGTTGCAAAAATAAGAAGCAAATGTGACAAAGTCTCCAGAAGAACTGAGGCTGCTTCTGCAAGATGCTCAAAAAACTTTGTAATGTAAAACTTACAGCTCATTTCCTTATAAAACTGCACAAATTGTACCTGAGACTATTTTTTTAAGTGAAGGATCTTCACACCATATGTTGACTTTGTTTCATTTATTACTGTTTACTGCTCTTTGTAGTATTTTTTTAACGTAGAAACATTTCATTTCATTATTTTTGAAGGCATCTTTGCTTTATAGCATTTCTTTGCATGTGCCTAAGACTTTTGCACAGCACTGTATATCTCTAAAGCTCCCAGACTACAGCAAGTAAACCTGAGTAGGGGAAAGAAGTAGCTAAATGCTAAACCATGCTTCTTTATTCAACAGACCATCAAATATTCATAAGATACATCATAACATGTATTCTTGTATCAGTGGTGTCATATGATCTCTTGGGTAGTAAAGACAGAACATGCTCTCTAACCCCTGCTACTGTGTAACTATGATTCTGATTTACATATAATAACATACTCAATAAATTGCTTGATATCTTTTGATTCCAACAAAGGCCCCTGCACCAAGAAATGTCTTTACATACGAAAGAATCAATGATTGCACGTATGAGTGGACATTGTAACAATGGAGCCAAAATGTCTCAAGGTCCTCTAGTGGCTGGCTGCAGGACAATATTTAACCCCGTTTGTCCCCATGCTAGTCAATGGAAAGGTTGGCAAACATCCATTTTAAATGACCTGGCCACTAGTTATTTTCGGTTGAGTTCCGTTGTTTTTCCACATGATAAAAGTGTTTTATAGAAGTTATTTGGTGATAAATAAAAGATCACTTTTAATGAGATCACTTTCCAACATATACCTGAAGCTCTTGACAGCTCTGTAGAAGAGCCATGTCTTGTTCTGCTGTAAACTGTCCTAACAGACCACCAGCAGAGATTTCTTTGCAGCTTCTTAGAGGGGGAGCATGTTTTTCATTTTAATGTCTAGGTTAACTTCTTATACTAATATTATAATTAGCAAACCCATGTGAGTGAATGAAGTGATTGAACCAAGGCAACTAACTCTAGTTACATTTCATTATAATTTGCGATTGAGTCTATGACCTTAGCAAACACTCTTGGTAATGGTGAGCCACTCACCCAATCGCAGATCTTTTTTAAAAGATCTCCAACGACAGAACAAGCTGAGCATAAAAGAGCACTTCTCTTTTATAGTGTCAGAGCTAGAGGAAAATCCTGGAAAGCAGTGATTTTTTCCCTTAAATATAGGCTGTGTTGAGTGTAAATGTTGACTCCTGTGACAGTGGTGGCTCAACGGTTAATGCTATGGGTTACTGATCAGAAGGATGTGGCCAAGTTGCCATTTTTGGGCAAGGCCCTGAGCAAGGCCCTTAATCCACTCTGTTCTAGAGGTGCCCTAGCATGGCTGACCCTGCGCTCCTAACAAGCTGGGATATGCGAAGAAAAGAATTTCACTGTGCTGTAATGTATATGTGACAAATAAAGGTGTCTTCTTCTTACCTGTTTACCAGTATATTTTCAGTTGGTACTTTACATTAGCTACTTGTGCTAATGATGGATAATTTCAGCTACCTAGCAAATGGTAGCTCAGTCAGTCATTACTCATATCTTTTATATATCTTTTCCTATAAGCAGTAAGATTTTATACACCTCCAAAAATGATACGACTACCTGTTACATGCTGTACTTGCCACTTTGAGTTAGCTGATGTACCATCTTAAGTTTCACTTCAGATGTCTCACACCAAGCATGCTCAGGAGAGAGGCGGTACTGTACAGGCTGAGGCTCTAATTTTCGCAAGATGGCGACTCCCATTTTGACCCAAAAAACGCTTCAAAACCACACAGTGGGAGTGAACGGCGCCTTGGTGGCCACTCATATATACATTCAAATCAATGAAATACAATGAATAGAGTATGTTGCATATAGCTAGCAGTCATATTTGCTTTGTATCTCTGCTAAACTCTCTAATAGGCCTGTAGCTTAAGGTTTAAAGGTTTTAGCTTGAGGGTTTTCTTAACCTATTTGTACTAGCATGATGATATGTGAGTTTTTAAATGGAAACTACAAGTCATTTCTGTAAATTTTCTTTGGATAACGGCATCTTCCAAATTAGATTAGATTAGATTTAACTTTACTGTCATTGTGCAGAGTACGAGTACAGAGCTAATGGAATGCAGTAAATGTCATAAATGTAAATATATTGTACAAACTGCTAACAAGATGATTAGCAAAAAGGCCATATTTAAGCTAGCTAAATAGGCAGAAACAGCATAACATTTTAATTACGTAAATCTAGTATATTCAAAGTTTTTTTTCCTTTTCATGCCTGTTGTTTTTTTTTTAAGTATATTTTCTTTATATATTTGTGCTCAGTACAAACAAGAGCTATAATCTACAGCATGTTCTCAATAAACAAATATGTTCTTATCTATTAATCGTAAATTTCAGCTCTATCTGTCCAGCTGACAAATGTGCAGGTCAGTATAAAGAACAGATCTGTGCTTCTGGGAGTAATGTTTTGCTAAGTTACCTCATCAGAACAAATATGTAAATCCATGAGAGTGGAGAAGCACTCCTGTAGGAGTCAGAGAGTTTCCTGTAGTGTTAGAAGCTACTTTACTGAATAAGTAGTCCCTCCTGGCAATTATGAACACTTTAAATGTCTGGACAAATATGTCCGCTATATTAGGATGTGTATATATGGTATATTGTTAAATACATTTGTAGTAGTTCAACAAACTGAAACATTTTTGAATATGTTTGTAGTAATGTGCAGTGATGATTCACTCTGAGAGGATGAGTAGAACCAATCCATGCCAGCAAAATAAATAAATGCCCCCACAGCCTAAAAGAGATGCTGTTTTTTTCCCCCCTTTAATATGCCACATATCCTTACCTCACATACATGATTTAAATATAATAGTTATTCAAATCTAGCATATTTCAGTTTCTTTCTTCTTATTTTTATGCCTGGGTGATTTTCTATATATATGCAAATGGCCAAATAATTACAGACACAGTCACCCACGTTTACTGTGTCCCTTGTCCCATGTAATCTTCTACCAGAACACATTTCAGTCCATGTAGTAAATGTGACACTAATCTCACATTTGATGAAAAGATTTATGCCTTTGGAAATTTGCTTGTCATGCCACTCAGATTTTGACATACAGTCCATTCTGCACCATTTTTGAATCAAGCTGCAGAGAATAAGAATTGCTTACTAAACCACTTTTGGCAAATTAAGGTCCTGATGCACTGAAGTGTTTGGGACAGTTTTTATCTATTCAGAATTCAGTTTGGCATCATGCTGCGCAGTTGTCTTTTTTGTCCTTTTCGCCCTCTCCTGAGTGTATCTCCAGCTCAGCTGCACAGCGCTCATTTGGCATGTTGAGGTGGAGGGGCATGGAGGCTTAGATAATTGGCCCAGTATGGCTCAAACCTCCAGAGGTGGGTTTTCAGAGGCACTGTTGTGCTGTAACCATGGGCAGCACCTTGGAGTAAAAGCCACAGCATGTTCACAGTAAACAGAGCAGACTGAGTGTCCTCTGATAACTCTGATGCCAGCTTATCTCAGTCCTTCTCTGCCTAAAAAAATACACAGTAACTAAATGAACTATAGCTCAATCAAATGTGAAGAACAGACCTGTATTCTGGGTATAATATTCTCTAACCAGCAAAGACATGACAGTGGAGAATACTCATGTAAGTGTTTGAGTGATGCTGCTTGGTTATCTGTACTTGTAGATGGCAGATGGGCTAATTCTGGGCCAACTGTGGTTATCTTTAATAACGTATTGCAATGGTAAGTCTATTGTAGGTCAAATTGGCCCAACCTAATCTTGATCGAGGGCCATCACTCATTTGTCATCAAACAAGTAGCTTCCAGA
Source organism: Pangasius macronema (assembly GCA_037577455.1). Taxonomy (NCBI): domain Eukaryota; kingdom Metazoa; phylum Chordata; class Actinopteri; order Siluriformes; family Pangasiidae; genus Pangasius; species Pangasius macronema. Next base: position 8,058,003 of record CM074959.1, on the reverse strand, counting down.
TTCACAAGCTTTTCTGGTATGCAACCACCTGAGTTTAATTAAGGAATATCGTGTGCTGTTATAAGAAAATGATCAAAGACGAGGTGGTGTGATTACAGTTTCCATCCCAGAGTCGATTATCTTCCTTTAACAGCACATCCCAAAGTGGTTTATTCCTTCTACACCACATCAATTTACCAACAATTACATTTGTTTTTACTATAGAAATGATAATGTACTAGAACTAGTGCATGAACATAAACCTTTGATTTTCCTGGCAGCTGGTGCTATTGTCAAAGCCACTGTGATAGAACCTAATCAACACCTTCTAACCAATCAGATTCAAGAAGTAAACAGCACTGTGGTATAAGGTCTGCTATCTAAGGATAACCAGTGCCTCCTCCTGATGAAACTTGGAAAAAAAAACTTTTTTCCTTTTTTTGATGGGTCCTTCTTTTGTTCTTGTTGGCAAGTCACCAATTGATGCATCCTTGATAACTGGATCCTCAATGACTGGATCCTCAATGACTGGATCCTCAATGACTGGATCAAGAACACTTGTGTATTTTAACCATTTTTCATGTTTGCATTCCACAGTATTGGAACTGAAACACTTTCACCTTCCGTTATGGTTTATTCACATGTTATTAAATGTCTAAAAAGGTTCTTTAATTTTAAGTAAAATTCTTAACTGTATTGGGACAGTCTTCATATTTAGCATAGTCTACATTTGAGTAAACTGGCCAATTGCTAAAGCCCAAGGCTTCTAAACATATACTCTGATCAAAATTCTTTCATATTTGTTGTTGTTTACACTGAAACCATTGATGTATGAATTTTAACTACACTTTTTATATGAATCTTACAAGGAACAGGGGGACAAAGCAATAAGTATACATAGTGTAATCCCAGTCACAAGCCTTATTAGGGAGGTATACAGATCTATACTTATCATTATCAAGTTATCATGCTTTTTATTATCACATCCCAAGCATGGATTTGCAGCTGCATCCCAATTCAATACTGTAACCTTTATGTGCTGCATACATTATCCCTGCTGGCACAGCAAGATTGCAAAGCCGATGCCACAAGCAACTTTAATGAATAAGTAATGCCTCATGATAATTATGAGCACCTTAAATAACCTCTGGAAGGCTAACACTGATCTGAGTCTGAGGTGTTATATCAGTAAACATGCCAGATATAAAATATATTAGAATCAGTATAGTTAAAATGTTTACACTGTATTGTTAAACAGGTTTGCAATTTATTCCAAGACACTGATAACCTGGATGATAAAACAGCAATTATGAAATGCCAGTACCTACTGTGGCGCTCTATTTGATACCAATTAGTATGATAGTATGCAGTTTTGAAAAAATATTTAGTATAGCAGGATGATGTTTTAACTCTTGAAGATGCTTTGCAATGAAACTAATCTCTTTTTTATTGTATTTCAATTATTTTTGAACCAAATTATGACAGCAAACCCAGATTGCTTCACTCACGTTTGTAATCGGGGTTGAGTAGGGGTACACGAAGTTTTGATAGGTAGGGGTATGAGTATATGTGGAGTTCACATCACTATCCCATCTTCATATACCTTCAGACATCACCACCCCATCTGTAGGTGGCCCAATTCTTTCGTCACCAAATCCATATGTGCCCCAACACTGTCCCCCCATCTTCATGTGCCTTGAACCCTTACACACCGCATCCCCATGTACCCTAAAATTATCCCCACCCCGCCAACACATCACCACCCCATCACCATGTGGAACAATAGTGTCCTCATCAAATCCCTATTTGCCATCTAAATATACCACAACATATAACCCTATCCCTACGTGGCTGAATACTGTCCTCACCAAATCCCTTTTTGCCCCAACACCATCCAAACCAATCCCCATGTACCCCAAACTGCACCCACCCCATTTGGAGGTGCGCCAACCAATCTGCATGTGGCCCAACACCATCACCAACCCTACCCATGTAATTAAAACCCTTACCCATCCCATGCCCATGTGCCAACCCCATCTCCATGTATCCCAAATCCATCCTTGATTGATCTGCATGTGACTCAAACCCTTACACAACCCATCCCCATGTGCCCCAACACCATCCTGTCATCTGATCCCTGAAGTCCAGAGTCGATTTCGTAAATAACTATATCTGTGACAGAAATTGTTAAGCTCATAATTGTATGTGTAGTTGATGTCAGCAAGAGAGCTGGTAGCACTATAATTCAAAGTAGTCAGTAGTGATTCAGTCTGGACCTTAAAAACTGAGGACAAAACTCTCATCCTTTGTAGAGGATCCACTTAGATGGAGAGTACTTATTATTTCTGAGTCATACTGGGCAAATTACAATAGTTGCAAAGATTTGAGTTCAGTTCAGTTCAGTTCAGTTCAGTTTTATTTGTATAGCGCTTTTAACAATGGACATTGTCGCAAAGCAGCTTT
>CM074959.1:8043173-8055461 GCA_037577455.1 Pangasius macronema | reverse complement strand
TCCACAGCCCCCAGGTGGCACCATCCCCAGCAACCACATGGTTCTTCAGGCCATCCATATGGGGCCCCAGCAGCAGCTAGCGAACTCAACCGATGAGAACTCCAACCAGAAGTAGGGCATCAGGATGGGTCAAGGGGTTACATTTTCATTTCATAGGTAAAACTTTACTGAAGTCCAACATTTACATAAGGCCGTCATGACAACTGATGTAAACCAACATGAATATTTATACTGTCTAATTGTAGCCAGCTGTCATATAGACTGATTTCATGTAATGCTGATGTAGTCACGTGATACTCAATTTGAGCATCATAACAACTGACTTTGATAATGACTCACTGTACTTCTCAAATGTCAGAGCCACATAATGGTGGTGATGATGTTTTAAAAAATGTCCCCCTGAATGCCCCCCTGAACTTAGCACTTTAGTCATCAATAACATCAGAACAGTAGCTTGCCATGTAATACTTTCACACTGTGAAGGTTGTATATATATATGTGTGTGTGTGTGTGTGTGTGTGTGTGTGTGTTAGCATTAGCTTATTTTGCTATAGATGTAATCCATTTATAAAGATCAGTAAAAAAAAAGGGGGGGGGGTTGTTCATGAAGCAAATTTGTGATTAAGCATGTCAAAGTGTGAGAAAGGTATCATTATCAGATTTTTCATTCATACAGAGGAAGTGTTAGAAAGACAATGCCAGAATAGCAGTGTCTGAATTTCCACTGTCTCTCAAGTACAGAAAAAAGGTAGAAGATATGTTGGATGAGGGAACGAAATAAAAGTCTCACTTGCTAGTTGCTACTATTGTTATGCTAATAGGAAAAAAGATATGGACTAGCTTGTTAGCTATTGCAACTAAATAACATGAGCATCCATGCTATCATCTAGATGGTTAATATGTTAGCAAGTTCGCTATCATCTTGAACATTCCGTAGTGGTTTAACTAGCTAGTTAGCTAACAAAAGTTGTGTTGATCAGCATGGCTTTAAGTTTTGCTGTTTGCTTATTCAGTTCTGTAGCAGCACAGCAAATTCCGTTTAGGGAAAGGTTCAGAAAATATGTATATCTGTTACTCCAGTAGAGGATGTATGTGGTGCAGATGGCCAGACCCTCAAGCAAAATGTTGCTTGCACTAGAACAATAATACAGTTTATAGGAGAACAGTTTAGAAGTACTAATGTAAAGTATGTGCTGATTTCCTTTCTCTATAACAGTCACAACATAAAAAGTTCCTTCGGTGCATTTCTAAACTTGACTATTGATCTCGGGAGATTCTATAGGCCGGCCCTGGGGTCTCCAATGCCAGTTACACTGCAATAAAGAAAGCCAATAATCAAAGCTAATATGGAATGTGCTACTAAATGTGTTATGTAATGATTGGTCCCCAGCCAGGGGTACCACAGCTAAGCACATTTTAGGTTTTTCCTATTCTAACACTCCTTGGTTAAACAAGCAAAGGTCTGTTAATTGTTTGATGGGTGGATCAGGTGTATTAAAGAGGGAGGGGTGTGTGTGTGTGTGTGTGTGCAGAGAAGGCTTATGATTTCAGGGCTGGAAAATACTGACTCATGAAAAAGTGGCAGACAAAGACAAAGAATTCCTCTGCAGAAGTTTGCTGCCATCTATTGCTCACTAGGTGTATTTTTCTTCTAATATTTAATGTAGAATCAATTCATCATTATTTCTTTTCATGGACCAAGAGCTTTAAGTCATGACAAAAAAAAAAAAAAAAAAAACTCTGTCCTTCCACTTTCCCTCATCATGCATGCATGCATTGTTAATACCATATAATTATCAAATAAGATTGCAAAGCTTTAGAAAGTGCTGATAAATGTTTGTAAAATTTCCACCCCATGGGTTTTTGGGAATGGTGCCCAGTCTGATTAGTAAAGCCGCACTTGTGATGACAAAGCGCTCATGAATAGAAGAAGCACAGGAATTTTGGCGCTTGAATAATATTTTTTTCAAAGCATGCTTTGTTTAAAACATCTCCACCTAATGGTCATTGTAGAGTACTGCATGATGTGGATTTAACTGCAGGATCACGTTTAAGTGCTTTAAAAGGTATGCAGTATTTTATACATAATTCAATACATTGCTTTAAATAACAAAAAAATAAATAAATAAACAGACAAATTACATCATTAATTCTGTATGTTTATAGAGTGTTTAAATATCTTCTATATGTTTATGACAATATCGCAAATTAGGCATTATATTAATGAGCTCATTCTAATACACTATTGTTTCTATGGTAAAGCAAGTGGCTTTAAAAATGTAATGTGAGGAGATGTTTATTTAGCATGTTCTGTAAGGAGTCTCCAGTGTCAGTGCTTTGTAACAGTCAGAGGTAAAGCTGGAACTTTAAGTTTTATGAGACAGTAAAATCTTCAGGACAGAGGACATTGTGGATTCATGGTAATTACGTAAAGAGAGAGAGGAAATAGAGGGACCAACTGTTTATAACTGTTATAAGGGATAACAAGAACTTACTTCGAGGACATTAAACGTAACTACAACTTTTATATGGATAAAAAAATTCTATATTAATAAATATAATTTGATCAAATTGACAAATTGTTCTGGTGTAAGAGATACTAAGTAATTCAGGACATACGGTTATTGGAACATACTTCAGAGTGCATTACATTGTTGATTATTTTCCTATATTACTATTTTTGAATAGTGTGGAGGTGTGGAGTAAAATGCCTCAATTTTATAACTCAATTTTCAACAGAAATAAAACTACCTATGAAGGCTGGAATTACTGGAGCAAGGAATTGAGAATGAATCTCATTTAAAAAGGGAATAATGATGGGTGAAAGCAAAATCCCATTTTTTTATCTAATCAAAAATACTTTGCTTCCCAGTTTTTGAAAATATGCTTGATTTATATTTCTTTAAAAAAAAATGACAAGCAATAGTGAACTCAAAAAGGACACAATCAACTTCTGTCATTGATTATTTATTTCAATGCAGCACAAATCCCATCTGAAAGCTGTTGTATATACTGTAACTTTTGAGGATTGATGGATTTGGAGATTTGGCACAGATATGTTATTGCTGGAAACTTGTGGTGTGATGATTGTTGATATACAAGTTTACTTTTTGACACTAGTACACCAGATGATTTAGGTTTAACAAAAATAATTGTCCTGCAGCTTTAAGATGTCTGTCTGTATTTATTGTTCTCATGAACAACCATGTTGGCAGTCATCATGAATGCATTTAGCAGAATGACTTTCTGTCGTAATGTAATGTCTCCTGCATTATTGATCACGTCTGTTAACGCAGTGCACTGCTTCTCAACGTGAGAATTACGCAGCTGCAAAGCAATGCTTAAAGTGTAGTACGGTTACTTTCTACATGACTTACAAATACAATGCCCCAAAGGCTGTTAATGAATTCAGGGATCTCATTCCTAAAGAAGCTTTATGTGTGCATGTGTGTGTTTATTTGCTTGCAAGCGTAAACCATAGGCATAAATATATAGATATGAGCAATAAAGAGTTACATTTGGAGAAAAAAACTGTAACCTTGAAACTCTGGATCGCAATTGAATAGCCATTTAAAAGAGAGCTCCAACCTGAAACACATTAAATATGTTTATATTGAAATATTTGTATATGTTAGTGGTTCTGTTGCTTATTTCTTAGCTATTTCTGTACTTTTTTTTCAATGAGAAGTAATTGGTTGCCTTCCCCACTTAGACTCGTTTAATCTGACTGCTGAAGCTATGGTTCGCAAAGAGCTTACAAAGCATGTACAGGATCTCATTATTGAAAGGTCAGGTACATCGATCAGGAGAGGAGTACAAAAGACTTTCCAAAACAATAGACCATGTACCATGGAACGCCGTGAAGGCCATCATCAACTAGTGGAGGAAAATCGTGAAGGCCATCATCAACTAGTGGAGGAAAATGGGCACCACTGTGACATTACCAAGAATAGAATGTCCTTCAAAAATAGATGAAAGGGCAAGACGAAAACTTATCAAGGAGGCTGCCAAGAGACTAACAGCAACATTAAAGGGGCTGCAGGAATATCTGGCAAGTACTGGTCACTTCCTGCATTTGACAACAATCTCTTGTATCCTTGTATTATTCACCTTACTGGGCTATGGGTTTTCTCATGGAAAAATGGAAAGAAAAAAACAACAACAACAAAAAAAAAACATCCAAGCCTGCCTAAATCACTTCAAACCATATGGCAAAATGTGCTATGGCAATAATTCCATAATTCCAAAAAATATGCTTGGCATGAAAACAAGGCAGCTTCTCATCCAAAGAACACCATACTCACACTGAAGCATGGTGGTGGCAGCGCCATCTGCTTCTCTTCACCTGGGACTGGGGCTCTAGTCACGCTAGAGGCAATCATGGATCTATTTTGGCACAAAACCTGCAGGCCTCTGTTAGATAGCTAAAGATGAAAAAGAAAAAGGAAAAAATTCACCATCCGGCATGATAACGATCCAAAGCACAAATCCAAGTCAATTCAGAAGAAGATGATCAATGTTTTGGATTGGCCCAGTCATAGCCCAGATTTAAACCTTACTGAAAACCTGTGGAATGACTTGAAGAGTGTTGTGCACAGGAGATTCCCTTGCAACGTGAAAGATCTGGAGCATTTTTTGCAAGGAACAGTGGAATAAAATTGCCAAATCAAGATAAGTTGCTTCTGCTAAGTTGGCAGAAGTTTACCCAAAAACACAGAGTGCTGTATTACAAACAAAATGTGCTTTAACAAGGTATTATTTAAGGTGTGTGCACACTCGTGTAAGCATGTTATTGTACGTTTTCTCTTCTTTCTTCCTTAAAACATTTCTATTTTTTTTTTCTTGAATTGTAATTGTGGAATCCAATTGTGGAATCACCGATATATTTCACTATGAAGTATAAAACTGTAACTAATATGAAACATTTAAAAATGATTTATGCACTATTGTTGTTTTTTGTACATTTGTATAAAATGGGCTCTGGTCATGTTTACACCTGACGGAGGAGGATAAAAGTAAAACGAGTATACGTTGATACTATAGGAATCAATAAACTCCAACAAAACTGCTGGCATTCAATTTATACACTCTCAGTGTGACTGAAACATAGCCCATAGAACATTTTGCATACACTATTTGCTTAGACAAATTAAGTTTAGTGGGAATTTTGGTGTTGAAAAATACATTTAAAAATCCCTAACCTTAAAGAATTATTACATTTTCATTCATTAAAGATTGAAATGAATTACTTTGTCCTACAAAAAAAACTACACAATATGCTGAAAACAAACATTTTTCTAACTTGCCACATGAATAAATGTATAAACTGGAATGCTCCAGTGAATCACTTATCTGCCTGGTTCACAATTACTGTACAGTAGTGGTCCCTAATCTTATTCTTGCAAAAACAAATCCCCTCAGTGGCACGACATCTTGTTATTTAGTGCCGTTATTAAGCTAGTAAAACAATCATACTCATTGTCCATGTTTTTACTGACTCTTCCTCTAAATTCGCATCAGTTGGATATGTCAAATAAAGTTGATCCCACTCTAATTGGGTCAAATATTTGCCTTTTATTTCTTACTAACTGAACGTTTGTGCTATTAGGTGACCAGTAGCTGGCAATAATTGAAACAAAGCTTTCAATCTGCTTTTAAATGTCATAAAGTGTCCTAGCAGGTATTGGTCACATTAGGAGGCATTAATGGAAATTAAAGTTTCAGCTTTTTCTCCTGAGACAAAAGATCCTCGTAATCTCACGTTTCATTAGAAATATCAGCAAAATCACACACTGGTCTCATATCTTAAGGTCATCACGTTCCAACAAGCAATGAGAGTACACGTAACTACATGTACTTAATTTTGTATTTATTATTCGCAGCATATGCTCTACATGTTCACCTGTACGCTCTACGGATTTTCTCAGCCACTGTATCATGTTTTTATGTGATTTTGCGCAACATATTTGGATTGACATATTTGCTCAATAGATTCCCATCAATTCCTAACTTTTCAGCCACCCTGTGTTATTAGAGAAATGCACAGTTTACTCTATGCTCTCAAGTCTAAGTATATTCGATATGCTAGTTATATACTATTAGTGCTTTTTAGTGCTTTTGTAAGTACACTTGAAGAGAAATACACATAGGTGACAGGTATTCTATATTCCAACTATTATTTTAGTTGTAAATGTAGGAATAAAGGTATAAAAGTATTTGAGTATTCTAAATGAGTCTACTGATGTACATAATTCATGTTTGTTTGTTCTCTTTTGTTTGGATATATTTAGCCTGTTTAATATTACTTTATGTTAGGAATTAGTTGGACCTGTTGGGAGTGATAGAGGGAGAGAAAAAAAAGGAAGCAGCTGTATCTATGTTTGCACAATTAAAGAAAGTAACGTTTTGAGAAAGATCTTGTTCATGTCCTGGAACTGATTCACCCACCCACGCTACGCCTACTCTAATCTGATAACGTGTTTCTGTCAAATGTTTAAAACTGTATTTTGATATGAGCTATCAATCGTGTGACAGCATGGTGGTGCAGAGGTCAGCGTTGCTGTCCCACATCTCAAGTGTCCCTGGTTTGATCCTGAACTCAGGCTCCTGCCTGTCTGAAGTTTCTCGGCATCGAGTTTTGCATTTTCTTCTAAGGGTCGCTTGGGTTTCCTCTGGGTTCTTCAATTTTCTTCCATCTCCCAAAAAAAAAAAAATCAGTAGGTGGATTGGCTAAGATAAATTGCCCCTAGGTGTGAGTGAGTGTGTGAAGGTGTCAGTGCATGGTGCCCTGCGATGGACTGGCATCCCATCCAGGGTGTATTCCAATCTCTGGATCGAGTGCTTTGGATCCACCCTGACCATGATGAATTCCATTAGCATTTTACTCAAATACATTGATTTTCACTGTTACCCAAAAACCACTGAACAAAGGACAGAAAAAATGTTTTTAAATAGCAGTGGTGGTGCAGTGGTAAAGCATTTTCCCTTTCTCTCTGTTCTGAGTTACCCTGACCCCTGTTCTGTAGTTTTCTGATTCATTTTAGTTGCTATTATAAATATAAAAATAAATGTAAATCCATTCAATTCAATTCAATTCATTTTTATTTGTATAGCGCTTTTGTACAAAGGTCATTGCCTCAAAGCAGCTTTACACAAGCAAAAGTATAGTGAAGTGTGTGTGTGTGTGTGTGACGTCTCTGATGAGCAAGCAGGGCGACGGTGGCAAGGAAAAACTCGCTGAGATGGAGATAGGAAGAAACCTGGAGAGGAACCAGACTCAACAGAGAACCCATCCTCATATGGGTTTACACTGTAGATATATAAATACACTTTAAACAGAAATATAAATGCTTGAAAGCCAGTAAACACATAATAAAAAAATAATAATTAATAATAATAATAATAATAATAATAATAATAATAATCCAGCTAAGGTTAGTGTTGGTCATAGAGAAAACATTCAAGGATATATATTTTCCCATTACAGTCCCAGAAATCAGTTAATTACCCTAAAAAGCTTCGGGGTCTACTGCGTCTACTGTGAGTAGTCCTAGTTAATAATCATAAGGGGTTTTGGGTCAGTGACCGAAAGTCTGTGCTAAAAGGATCATTAATCCTTGTGAGCAATCTTTTGATCCCAAATCAAAAAAAAACAAAACACTTTAGCTGGGGTTCTCAACGTTGTGGCACCTAGAACCTCCTTTAGCTATTAAAAAAAAATCTACAGACCCCCACAGTACAGATTTATGTTGTGATATTCAAATATTAAGCTCATTGCTGAAATGTGTACAATGCTATTCAATAATCTAGTCATTTCCACTGACAGAATAGGTCCAGGATGAGGTTACTCCTAGCTCCACTTGTTTTTCAGTTATGAACATTTGGCTTAAACCCATTCAAATTAAGTGAACAGTCAAATTAGCTAATATAAGATTACTAAGTACTAAGATTTTTTGTTTTTTGGTGTGCTTTTATATTTTTATATCTTCAAAAAGATAGGACCATCTGACAGTTTGAGCTTGTGAGGCCACATGAGGGAAAACTGCTTCTTTTTTTTTTTTTTTTTGCCTACAGCTCTTATTTAAAAGACTCAAACATTTTATTTTGGTTACTGAGATTAAGGTTAGTGTTGGATTTAATTAGCTTTAATTAGCTGCATTGATAATTATGTCAATGGAAACTCCTCACAGGGATAGTAAAACATTTGTGTGAGAATGTATATGTATGTGTGTCTACAGAGAGAGACAGAGAGAGAGAGGACCATAATATATAAGACATGCAATTTTAAAAGACATGCTGTGTTAATCAATAATACTAAATAGTAGATTGTGATAAAAGACACATAAGATAAAACATCACTGTAACAGGATTTATGTACATGATTTAGGACAGAGTTTTACTTTGGGCTCCAGGAAGGCTAAGACTGAGACTGCATGTTGTCTTATCTGACAGAAATTAATTGTTTAGATTATTAATAAATGGTCACCATTGGCCTAAAGCAATGGGGAATAACAAATGATGCCTGTTTGGTTATTTTTTAAAGAGACATTTTTAACATTCTGGGTATATTAATTCTAAGGGATTTTGCACCAGTTGATTTGCACACACATTAGAATCTTTAATTCCTGCTTTGCATATGATACATAGAGCTGTAATTAAGTAGTTAGCAGGTTGAATGTGTAAGCTAACCAGCTATGCTATCAGTCATACATTAGCATAACATGATTAATGCATCTTTGAAATACAATTTTAACAATTTATAATTTGAACATTATTTATGAGAGTAAATGGAGATTACTGGGGAAAAACAATCCTATATAAACATAACAACCTCAACATTGACTGTATATCACAGTTAGAGTCAGAAAGACATGTGCCATTTCATAATATTTGTCTTATTTGTATTATTTACTCATTTTACAAATGTGCAAATATTTTAAGAGTGGAACAAAAGCGGATTATTTAACAATCCTAAAAATGATATTATCACTTGAGTCCATGAATGGTGATATATACTACGACCTTGGGGTAATTGAATGGTATCATTTTTTAAAATGACGTTTTTCTTAGTTCTTTCAGAGGAAGGGCTTCATGTGCATGGAGATGGCTCGTCATGATGGCTCGTCGGTGGTGATTAGGGCTAAAATCGACAATGACACTGTTAGGGTTTTGCAATGCAATAATACCAAGCAAGGTTTCATTTAAGTGTCTCCAGTCTGTAATGCCCATGCTGTGCGTTTCCTCTGAATACCAAACATGATAAACAGAAAAGTCTGTAACCAAAAAACTATCCTCCAAAGGGATGGTAGAGTAAATAAACCACCTTGTTCTTGTTCGTTACACCTGCGACTGTATTTCAGATGCAACGTGTTATGTGTCTGAGCAATATTGCCCAAAATGGAGAGCTAATCTAGCGGGTGTTTCAATCTGTGACAAAACTGTCTTCATACCATTCGGTGCATTTTTCTTACCACCACTGACTGTGCTGTTGAGCTGTTGGTTCCATAAAAGTCCAAAATAATTCATTTTAAGACATTTGTTAACAGCAGAAAATGGTATGTGGATGCCAGGTATTATTTACCACCTCTAGCCGTTTATTCCAGCCAGTTCTGGTTGGATAGGAGACTGGGTAAAGCAGTAAACAATCATCTCACTCTTGTAGTCAACCTTGTAGTCCACTACTGTAGCCTAAGCATGGTAGCACTGCTTCACTGAGAGGTATAATGATTATTTTCAGTGGGGAAGTGATGTCATCATGAGGTAGTCCATTAGAGACGAGGGAAATTATGTTTACTGCTTAAGTAATTGATCCAAAGGTTCGGTTTCTAAGTAGTTACTACTTAAGTAGAAATGTGTTATTGATGTGCTAACAAGCGCAGAGGAGTGCCATCTGTCTCTGGGAAATTTCCATGACTGCTATCTTATTGCTGTTTAGGAAATTGGCGATGGTGATATATGAGATCTGGGAAGAGCATGTCCTCGTCTTTTTTTTTTTTTCTTTTTTTTTTATCAGTGCCTCCATTTTGGCAGTTTATCATTCTGGATGATTCCATGTGTTTCTGTAGTAATCCAAATCTGTGTGTGCAGTGCCAACAGGGGAATTTTGTCTTGGCATTAACNGTGATAACAGGAAGTGACTCCAGTGCTGGAAAAGTTACTGACTGACAGTTAAAAAGCACAACTTCCATAAATGTTAACCCTTGTAGGGTCTTCATTTTTGTGTTACACAGGGGGTCCTGCTGGGTCTGGTAGACCCATGGCATTTTTAGGTCCTTAATTCAACATATTGAAACCTTTTTTTGTTAAAATACTCAGCAAATGTTTACTTCATCTCATTTGCAAGTAATATAAACAACTCTTGTTACATTTGTTCCTTTCACCTGTGTTAAATCAGATGATTATGAATAGAAATGCTACTCGTTTTTGTTTATTTTTTTTATTAAAATGTAAAAACACAAGGAAATGCATCATAAAACAGCCATAACTGACAATTAGCAACACATGGACAAATTAAGCAAGTTTGCCCAGAACTATTTCATCAAAAATTTAACCTTCTCAGGTCAGTTTACACTACATCTGCCTGAACAACATTTAAGACCCATTGAACATGGCCATTTTCATGCCAGGCTATACCACACATGAGGAGCAGAGTTTCACAGTGTGCATATTGCAAATGTACTTCTTGCACTTGGTACATGTATACTGTGTTTTTCTGTCCATNCATTCTATGTGAAAGATAAAAAGATAAGCATCTTTACTCACTCTCCTTTCTCATACACACGAATTATTATACAGCACCAACCTCAAACACTTACCTCAGGCGCTGCTGCTGGTTCTGTGATTTGGCAGGATGTGGCACCATCGTCTTCCTCCTGAATTCTCCGCACAATGGCTGCAGAGACTGAGGATCTTGGAAGATGTTGTCTTCTAACAATTTGAGGTCTCACCAGCATTTTCCCCAATTCCTCAAGAAAGAGACGCCTCTTCTGCAGCTTTCCCCTATTCCACTCTGGGTTCAGTGACATCCAAATGATGAAGGCATTGTAAGCGGAGATATCTAACATGTCGAAAAATATCACCAGAGGCCATCGTAGGGTCCTCCTTTTGCAGCTGTAAGAGGTCACCAGCTTGTCAAGGTTGTCCACCCCTCCTTTTGTGGCATTATAATCCAGGATCATCTCAGGCTTTTGATGGTCCTGGCCACAGATTCTCCCGTCCCTGTGCAGAGTACTCATGAGTACCACATTTTTCCCTTTCTTTGGGACGTACGATACCAGGGTCGTGTCAGCTGTGTACGCAAACTTCGATGATTGAACAGGCCTGTCCTCTGTTTTTAGGAGCTGGGGAGGGAGCTCTGTCTTGTTTTTGCGTACTGTTCCCAGCATTGTCAGTTTACGCTTCAGCAGCTCCTGCCCCAACTGGTGTGATGTGAAAAAATTATCACATGTGATGTTGTGCCCAGAAAGCCCCTGAGCCATATCGAGGACCACTCTCATACCTTGATTTTTTTCAGGTGTTCCTCCAATGCGTTTCCCTGTGTAGACTTGCAGGTTCCAAGCATACGATGAAGCAGAATCACAGGCAACCCAAATCTTTATGCCATACTTGGCAGGCTTAGATGGTATATACTGCCGAAATGGGCAGCGTCCCCGAAATGGCATCAGCTGCTCATCAACGGTGACATTGGGCCCAGGGTTGTAAAACAGAGGGAGACGGGCCACCCACTTGTCCCACACTGTCCTGATGGCTGACGGGCTGGTCCTACGGCTTGCTCCTCACAGGCTGGTCCTAATTCTGTCTCCTCACAGGCTGGTCCTGGCGCCAGCTGTTCAGAGGCTTGTCCTCGCTGTTCATATCGTCCAGGCTGCTGAAGGTCTGGTCCTGAGGCTCTTTTACTTTTCGGACCTGGCTGATGCTCATCCACTTCTTCAAACTCAGTGTCAGAATTTTCAGAAATATGATCCTCACTTTCTGAAACATCTTCCTCTGCATCATCTTCAAATCCCTCTGTCTCTTCCAGTATCAATTCTAAGGCAGTCTGAACTGAGAATCGCTTTGCCATCTTGTGTGGTATGGAACCACACTGACCGAGATATTTATACTGTCTCCCCAAGATTCATTCCTGCAGGGGAGAGGGTGAAATGTGTGGGAATGTGGGTGCAAATATTGTTGGGTGCTCCAATTTTGCAACAATGTTGCGACCTTGTGTGGGAACTGCACTGGTGGCTCACCCTAAGCTCACCCATTCACCTGCATTACTCTCTCCCTCCCTCTCTCTCACACACACTC
>CM074959.1:8031119-8043073 GCA_037577455.1 Pangasius macronema | reverse complement strand
CACACACACACACACACACACACACACACACACACACACACACACACACACACACACAGAAAGGCCCAGAAAGGAGGCAGGGAAAATGAGAGTACACAGGACCTATGATTTCAACACTTTAACTAGCCCTGGGTCCAGTGGACCCGAAGACCCTGTATGTAATACAAATGTGAAGGGGGGGGATGCAAGGGGGAGTCAATGATTTTTTTTTCTGATTTATGTTCCTCACAGAAAATGAGCCAAGGCCAATGAATGTCAGTTTGAAAAAATATTTATTTGTATCCTTTTTCTTAAGATGAAAACTGAAAACGGGTCCCACAGACCCGAAGACCTTACAAGGGTTAACAAAACAACAAAAAAAAAAATCCAAAATATGTATTTGAGTTACAGTGTGATGGACTGGTTTCAGGACAGTTGTACAGAGACTTGGTAAAATAACCTTCTCTTGTATGGCCTTATTTTTATTTATTCATTTGGCTTTTATAGTTTTATACAGAGCGACTTAAAAATAAAGCAGAATCCAATGCAAGAACGGAATATGTGAAAGATAAGATGAAATTTTACACAATTTCCCACTCATCCATTAGACAGTTGTTTGGTGCATGATGCTTGCTTCTGTATTTTTTGCACAGAACAGAAGTGGGAAGCAAGTATGATTATTTTGTTAATATACTTAAGTCTGTCTATTAGTTATCTGTATTTTACTTAAGTATATATTTCAAAAGAAAATCTCTTCTCATCTTCTACTCACTGAACTTTCAAACATCACTCCATTTCTTACTTATCATATATTTGTAAAGCCGTACGTTGATGGTTTAGCATCATACAGCTTCAAAAGACAGCTTCCTTTTCTTTTCTTTAGTGTGAAAGAGAAATACTCGTCACTGTAATCTATCAGTCGCTACATACACGAACACAATAACACTGTCGATCACTGATCTTAAGTCGATTATACATAACAGTCTCAATAATAGTACGATCACTTGTAATGATAGATTAGTATAAATCTGCCGTTAGTTAGCCTTAGCTAATGTTTTCCCATGTTCCTTGGTTCTTTGGTAACATTATGCTTTATAATGTAGATACTTCAATATGGAGAGATTTAAAAATATGGAGTTAACAAGAAAAGTGGTATACTTTATTATATACTTGTTATAAAGTACTTATATTAATTATATATATATATATATGATTATGATTTGTCACCTTGGTCTGAGATAAACCCCGGGTGTTTATAATTACTGCTGGCCAGATCTCAGCACAGTTTCAGCACTATTTCTGTCTGAAGGTACATACAGTGCTTTGCATGTCTTGCCATTTTAATATCTTTATGACACACACTTAAAAACCTGGCCTCAGTTATTAGCCTACCTCAGTGTCATTTGCATGTATTAGGGCTTTGGGCACTGATAATGTGTATTAATCTAACCCCACAATTACTACAGGAGAGATAAGTACTCCATTCAGCTGTGTTAATTCAGGAAACGAGTGTGTAATCTAGTGACTTTTGCTACAGATGCATTTAGATGGCTTAGTCTTTTATTCAAAAGTTTCTAATTGAATTAGAAAAGGGAACTAGACTATGCCTTATAACATAAAATTGAATTCTTTAAGTTTGGGAGTTAGGCTTGTGGGATTGAACTAAATATTCTCTAATATTACACTAAATGACTACAGTAGTGTGTTTGCATGATAGATGGTACCAATCATTATCTTTGTCCTAAGCGATGTGTGTTAGTTTTTATGCATGTTCAATGCAATGCTAAAAAAGAAGAAACAGAAAAACACTTGCAATCCCTTCACGCATGAAGTATGGTTTAGCAGGCCTACTGAGTTTAATGTTTGAGGTGTAACTGCTTAAAAGAACTTCATGTGCAGCAGCAATCACATTTTCCAGTAGATGGCTGCATTGCACAAAGAAGCGACAGCCACATGCATTTCTGACGGTGTTATAAAAAGCCTCATAGCACACAGTATTGATATGGGAGTGTACTTTACATCTAAACAGTACTGCAATGCTAAATAAAATAGATTTCAGCTTTCCCTTATTTTGGCTTGGGAATCAGTTCTTCATCTCCATGTACATACAGTACTACTTATACAAGTCTATGTGTATGGAGCATTGTTTATTTCGTAGGAGATAATGTGGGTAAATGTAGGTATGAGATTTTTAAATAAGAATTCTTTTAAACAAGGCACCGGTCCAATGGACAGAAAAATAAAGTCAGAATTAGATAATGATGGATACATCAATAAGATAAGAAATAGTAGTACTTTTCCTAATCTCTGTGGGAAATTTGATATTTGATTGCTCAAATTACGTAGATTGTGAAGAGTGGAACACACAAGTAAACACAAAGTTAAATAATAGGGAGAAAATATATAAGAATGGAAAATATATAGCCTACAGACATGCTGAATATAACTGATAGATAAGACAATTGGATAAATAGCTGAATGAACAGCAGCAGAGGCGTAGGTTGGGTGGATATTATGAAATATTTTATGACAGTTCCAAATGCCTATTTGTGGGCGGTTAACATAATGCATACAGCAATGCTGAATACATATGCGTCAAATAACACTGTTTCACACTATAATTGTGTTATAATGTTCATAATCGGGCAATAAAGTCATCTATCCCTATGGATGAACAATAGACTCTTCTCTCTGTTGTGGTCAGGGAAGCGCTCCTGCTCCGTGAAGGCCAACACAGAGAGAACGTGGAGGAGCTGACCACAGACCATTTGAGCCCTGAACCAGGACAGCACCTAGGACTAGACTTCTGACTAGCCCCAGATGTCAAATCAAAGTGCCCCTTAGTTTGTTTATTCATATTTTATTCGCTGCTAGCTTCTATGGTGAGAAAGAGGACTAACCAATCAGGATTGTGAAAGCTGCTAGCTAGGTAGCTGCACGCTGAGGTTCAGGGTTCAAGGGTCTTTATTTGTCACATACATTACATACATGTGATGTATTAATGTAGTGAAATGTTTTACCTTAGTGTCTCGTCCCACAGTCATACATAATAAAACATAATATGATAAACGTCTAATATAATGAAAGCAGAATATAATGAATAAAATAGAAAAATAAATTAGAATAGAATCTAGTAGTCTGAATATAGACGCTATAAGTAAAAATATGGGGGTCAAGGATATCGAGGTGAGAGTCAGTGAAGAACTGCAGGTCAAATGCAGGAGGAGAAACCAAAGGGTAGATCTGGTTTTATAAGGTTTCATTTCTCCCCATTACTAGCATTCGATTTTAATCATTTTCAGTTGAACTGTAATAAAGGTATTTTACTTCCTATGCCTATTAATGCTATGACCATGGTAAGGCAGGTTGATGGGCCGATTGTCCTTTATATAATTCATTTTCTTCTAACATCCAAAGAAAATGCATGAGTGTGTCATACTAATTAATTGAACTGTACAGATCACACAGTGATTTTATTTAACATATTTTCTTATCTGCACCACTGAACAGGTTGTTAAGATACCTTTAAGCGAAAGTGGATCTACTTAGTGAACTGGTTATAAGTAAACTACCTTGTCAGCACTAAAGAATGTATGAAGGGGTTGAAAAAGTACTGAGAAATTATGCTTAAGCAGAAGAATAGATAATGTGTCAAAATCTTAGTCGATTAAAGGTGGAAAATATTTTACATAAGTGAAAGTTTTTAAAAAAAGTTGCTACTTTTAAATGTACTCAAGTATTTAAAAGAAAAAAGGGAATGTTTTTTTGCTGATCAAATTAAGCTAATGCCATGATTTCATGTGACAAGTAACTTATTACTTCTAAGTGGATCGTAACCAGGTTGTAAGAACTGCTTCAAAATGTCAAAAGAAGAAAAAGGAGCAAGAGACAAAAAAATCGAGAGTAGGCAATTTATTGAAAACTGCATTTAAACTCAAACAGGCTGGTCATCAGCTGATCAAAAGTTTAAGACCACAGCCTTTAAAAGTTAAAATCTGTGCAAAAATATGGCTTTAATGTCATTGTCCTTCAGACAGTGTGTGAACTGGATGCTGCTGATTGGTTAGTCATCCACAGGGATGTCTTGGGGTGGACTGCACTTCTGAGACAACTGAGAGACAGCTCACAAGATGTTTATGCATTTTTATAAAGTAAAGTGTTGTCCATTCAAAGACTGTACTACCAAGTTCCAAGCAAAGCATTTATAATATCAGATCATTAGATAGGCTTATTGTTCCATTGTCAAAGTTATTCCTCATGGCCCTGGCTCCTCCAAGAACTGACTGCTTGTGTAAATTGCTGACCATCTTGGAACTAGTGGGAGGTCTCAAGGGTTTACTTTAAAGCTCCACCATGCTGAGTGGCTCCTGGTGCCATCGGCTATCTGGCAGATAACTTTAACTAACTTCAAAGGTGAAAGGTGTCAGGGATTTACTTTAGGGCAGTTTATCATGATCCCTGATATCTAGTCAGCAGAAAGTGTCTTTTAGCGCTTTAGTACCAGGAGCCTTCTGACCCTGTGTCTGGAGTTCTTGATATCTTGGTGTGATTTATGGGTGGACTGACAAAGGTACATGTATCTGAGGGACTGTATCACTGGCAAAGTTCCTACAATCCCTTCTATATTACTACACTGAAGGCTGAAAGAGGTGTTCTGTAGATTTTATAAACCCAACAGTTTAAAATGTCATGGTAAATAGTGTTCGATGTATCTTATCCGTACTTATATGAGGCTATATGTACATGATGTTTAGTAAGAAGGGTGAAGAGGCATTTTGAGATTTGAGGCATCAATGTTTTGGGATTCTAGCTAGGAAAGTTGTATAAGTGAGATCTGGTTACGTTATAAGAGTAAAGAATCACAAACCAAATAAGTCTTTTCCAAGTTTGACTTTTCCTGCAAGTATTCTCTAAAATATTTCATTTTCAGAGAAAGAAAGTGAGACAGAGACAGAACTAAAGTCCAAATGTCTCGTAGCTAACCTCCAGACCTGTTTACACTGCAGTTACCGTTTATAAAAGTTTTAAATGCTAACAAGCATTTTTTTTAAAAATCTTCATATATCTCTGTACAAACACACAGATTAGCAGATAAGTTTGTTTTATTAAAAAAAAAAAGATTTCCAATTACAAACATGGAGCCACATCTTGAAATGTTTACAGATGAAATGCTAGAATGAACGAAAAAAAAAGAAATTCCAAACATAACATAAAACAACCTTTCCACTTTTTCTTTGTGGTTAAGTAAATAAAGAACACTTGGGGGTGTGTAGTTATAGGAAGAGAAAACGACAGGGTGGTGTGATGCACCCAATGTAAGGAGGAATCATTATCACCCTGAGATTGTTTCCTATAATGGCACATCCCAAAGTGTTTCTCTCATCGGTTTATATAGAGAATATAGTGTCACTAAACGGTTACTAATGTTAACAGATATAATGACTCCAGTATGACTCCGAATAATTCTGCAAGGTCATAATTGGTCTCAGCTAGAGATGCTTGTACAGTAATCATTTTTGTTTGTACCTGCCCACCATATTTTAACTGGCACTATTTCTGAAAATGTAAACAAACTAGTAATGTAACCAACATGACCATGACCAAACAGTTACTAAGGATGAATGAATGCTCTACTGCATCACATGCTATTGAATGTAGTTTTTCTTTATAAAACACCACAAAAGCTTAAGTATATCTTCCAGTGATGGAGTCATTGGGTTACCCTAATAATGCCACCTTTATTGTGTCATTTCTTCAATGACAGCCTAACAGGGTGGACTGTAATTGCTTTGTCCCAATTAATGCAGGTCATGAGCCACTGTTTTTGTTTTACATTAGTGCATTGTACCTGAATTGAAAAATGTCATGCAGACAGAATTCCATGTTTGATGAGCAAACTGCATGCTTCATTAACTGTATGATATCCATCCGTCAGCTGATAAACATCCCTTAATGCCACTGTCTAACAACGAGGAACAGTGTGATATGCAGGTGTGTGTGTGTGTGCCTGACTCTTGTATCCAGCATGTATCAGTGCAGAATTTTACAGTATGGTCATGACCTTTTGAACATGCGTTCAGATTATATCTGTGCATGCAATGTGAAAATGAAGGTTACAGGTTTATCACTTGTTCCTTTGCTCTGAAGACATGCTACCTGCACCATGGTGGAAAAGATGAGATGCTATAAATACATTCCATTAAAGTGCAAGAACAATGCTGATTTTAGCATTTTAGTAAACACTTGTTTTCAATGCTTTAATGCTTCTGCAAACAGTTTTCTATTACAAATTTATCAAAGCAGATAACCTCCTCCATTGATAATGGTCTCCAAGGGAACTGAGTGTATCTGCTTCCAAAATAAAAATAGATTCTGAACATGTTTTAGAAGTCGTGAAATAAAATAACTACAAACAGTGAGGACTATAAGTTTTATTCGGGATCTTGCTCGAAACTGAATGCGTCTACAGAGATTTTTTTCCCTAAGACTCTAAGACCAATAATAACCCGATTAATAAAAACATTAAGTTTCACAGATGTTCCCCAACATTAAATGTGACTATAAATGGACAAAAATGATGATGTTTTGTTCTATAATGAGTGAAATGTAACTGTTGGCAAATTGCTGTGGTATAAGGGGAATAAAACACTCGGCAATGTGCTCAATAACCTTTTATTAGAAACACCACCATTTTCTTGAGGAGAAGTGTGGATCCGCGGAGTGTGGTGGCGTGACAACTTTGGTTTCCTATAAAAGTACACTGCGAAGTGTTTATTTTTCTTTACTTAATTCTTAACTAAAAGGTCTGTAGTGAATTCAGTAATTCTTTGGCTAGTTAATCGCTTATTGGTGATTTATTTATTGTTCTTATGTAGTTGTCTGAATATCCTGCTTACATATCATTTGCTTCATTTTGTTCTTAATGCCTCCTATTTTAATTCCCAAATCCTGTCAGGTATTTTCACTATAATAGAGTTTGTCTGCCGTGGTATCTGACATCTTTTTATCAGACAGAACGGCCCAGTAATTTGGAGTTTGCCAAGTAAATAGAGCTCCGTACTGAACACATACAATTCAGAGCAGTCATTTATGATTTATTATCTCTTTATATGTCTTGTGTTGAGAAAGTGGATTGAAAGCACAATTACAATCATTTTATTCATCATTACTTAACCTGCATATATTACTAGAAACAGTAGTCATTAAGAATATAACACCTACAGTATAACATAAATCCGGTATATGAAACATTAATGCGCTTAATGTTGCCAGTTAACTGTTGTATTCAATATTTATCTGTCCACAAATAATAAATGCTCTTTAAATTACTGTGGCTTTAGCAGATACAAGTTTAAACAGTATTTAAAAGACATACCTCTAGCAGCATTAAGTGTATGCAGCATGGAGGAAATTCTCACCAAGGTCAGCCTACTTAGCATTTTGTTTACCACAATGGTGACACAAAAGGACGCCACATTGCATAAAAATTTAATGCAAAGATCATAAAGTTCATACACAATATTGTTTAGTGAAAAATGCAAAGAGAAAGTGGAGGTGTTTCAACACTCCCCAGAGTTTCGGTCAGATTAATATCCACCATGCTGCAGGAAACGTGCTATTACCAAAATAGTACTCCAAAACATCCTTGTTTAAGGACATCAACAAAACAATATATGATGAATTGATTGCTTGTTCTTGCTCTGCTGGTCCTTCTGTATGTTAAGGGTGTAATTAAATATGAACGCATTATTCAGGTTAAATAAATAATGTGTTCTGTGTTGTAAATAGATACGTGTACGAATAGGAGGCACACTGTTTCTTTCCGCACAATGCGTTTACTGTATCCTTAGCAGCTAGGGTTGGGATACTCAGGCTTGCAATATGATACAATTATGATTTTTAAGATAATTCAATATTTGACGATATCACTGAATCTGATACGATATGATTTCACTTCATAAGGCAATGATTCGATGTTTGTCGATACCGCTGAATCTGCTACAATACAATACAATTCAATGTAGTCACTTTCACGTGACCAGCTTTGTGCAGAATCTGTGGTGGGCCTGCCATTAATTGGTGAATGATGGCATATAAAAGGACTATTTTAAGTATCATAGTTACAGGCTTATCACCTAGCTACTTACATATCAGTTTAAAAAACTGATAGTGTGAATCCATAATTGATACTATTTGATTTATTTTTGTTACCTCGACTCATTTCAATCATTGCTTTTTAAATCGATGCAATCATCGAGTCGTCACACCCCTGTCAGTCGCTGCCTGGTCAGGGTCATGGTGGTTTAAATCTGGTTACTAGTTTTTTAATATTTTGGGAAATAGAACCATTAGAAAATATCACAGGCATGTACAACCAAAAATATTTTGACGGACTCGTCCTAATTTTTGGACAGGGCGTGTGTAGAGATGTCTATGTCTATAGCTAGGTCTGTAAACCTTGTCTAAATAGATACAAATACATATAATAATATTGTTACACTCCTACGATATGCTAACTAAACAAAATGGTATGTTAGCCATGCAAATATTATGTATGATTGAACCTAGTTAATAAACAGTCATAATTATATATGGCAAATAAAGGAAGATATTACCCCTAGGAGTCGAAGTTAACAAAGAAATTCCTCGTTTTGTCACCATGGTTTCTGAGTGATAAGGCAGCCATCTTAGCCCAGCAGTGATCAACTCCATAGCTCATCTTAGTTCACTGTCAACAGGTTGAATTGCAAGCTAGAGTTATGTTGGTGCTCATATGGAAGTCTGATATTTACCTTCCATACTGTGCAATAGTCCCAGGCACATGCAAAGAAATGCTGTAGAGCAAACATGCCTTCAAAAATAATACAATTAAATGTTTCTACTTTTAAAAATAAAAAAAGCAGTAAACAGTAATAAATGAAACAAAGTCAATATTTTGTGTGACAACCCTTTGCTTTAACATTTTTTAGCAGGTATAATGTGTGCAGTTTTATAAGGAAATGAGCTGCAAGTTTGACTGAGCATCTTGCAGAAGCAGCCACACTTCTTCTGGAGGCTTTGACTGTTGCGCTTGCTTCTTATTTTTGCAGGAAAAGCCAGCAGGTTTTAACAACTGCTTAACAACAGTTAAACTTACACAGGGACTTGTATGGCAGATGCTCCACATCTGATTTGAAAAAAAAAAAGAAAAGGAAAAGTGTGTAATTGTTGACATCATGAAGTTTTCTGTAATGAGATGTTTATTTAACCCTCTACTGCATGAATAATTTATTTATTTTTTATGGATTTTTATTACTTGAATTAGTTCAAGAAATAAAAATATATTAGTTTTAATTTTTTTTTAATTAGGGGGGTAGTTTGTAAATTGTTGCCATATGGCAACAATGTGCAATAAAGGGTTAACATTTATGTAAGGAGTCTCCAGTGTCAGTGCTTTGTAATAGTTTGAGGTAAAGGTGTAAATTTAAGTTTTGTTTGTTAAATTTAATGTGACTTCTCTGGTAACATGCACTTATTAGCTTTAACGGAGAAAAGAAACTGTTTGACATGGCACATGTTTGACATTAAATGTAACTATAATGATTAAAAAAATTATGATGTTGCTCTTTAATAAATACAGAATTATAGCTGTTGGCAAATTGTGGCGGTATAAGAATAGTAAAACACTCGAGGATGTTCTGTTATAGGAAAATAATCAGCTTCAGATGGTGGCAGTAACTCTGCTTTGTTGTTGATTATTTTTTCTATAACAGCACAACAAAACTCCATCTTATTCCTTATGCCAAGATTGTGAACTGTAACTCGTTAACGCCTTTAAGCATTTTCTTCTTTTCAGTTCAACAGTAAATTTACTTCTTTTCATTTATAATCCTGTAATTGAGAAGAATTTGTTCTTTTCTGAATATATTCATTCAATCCTCTCAAGTACATTTCTGCTAAAAGAAAACTCTTGTTCTTCTGACTATATTTACCCAAAATTGATTTTCTGCCTTTAATTCTATCCTCGTATCCTCGCTGCTTGGCACGTAGTCACATTGCGCTCTTTCAAGCATATTCAGCAAGCAACGTATCAAGTACGAAATGAATATTTTATATACAAAAAGTCTTTAAATGATTAATAGAGGTAGCAGGGTTTAGGTGGCATCATACCAAAGGCTGAGTCCTGCAGTGGTGATGCGGGGGTGAGTGTCTGAAGACAGCAGTGAGTTTTGGACAGATCGTCAGGTGTGGGAACATCAGCATAGCCAAGCGGAACAGGTGGTGGGTCTGCGAAGGTGGAATCCAATTTGGCGCAAAGACCTGCAGCAGAGATTAAAGGCTGAAAGCAAGAGGACACTGACAGCATGACAGCGAGGACCTCTCAACATGAGTCACTGGCAAACTTCAGATAAGAATGGAGGATTTTAGAGTTTGAAAAGATTTTAGTGTAAAAAAAAAATAAGACGAATGGTTACTATATCACAGTGCTGTTGAATTCTTGAATCTGATTGGTCAGAAAATAATCTCTATAACAGCAGCTCTGGCAGTAGTTCAGCTGCAAGGACATAGTGTCCAAATATAATTACGTGAGCAAGATTATTCAATAGGAAAGAGTCGAATGTTCCCCTGAACATATCACCTACTTTACATAAACCGATGTGTACTTACTGATATGATGAAGGCTTCTGCGAGGTGATGGTTGTTTTTGGAAGGAGTCTCCAGTGTAACAAAGATGCAACTTTAAGTTTTCTGACATGGGAAAGCATTCAGTTCAGGACAGAGGACTTTGTGCTTTCTAGTTTCTCTGTAACATTGCAAGCTACAATTTTGTTTTTGTTTGTTTTATTATCCTCATTATTCATAACTGATAGCAGGAAGTAATTTGTTGCATGGATGTTCCACAACATTAAACTTAGCTATAAGCTGATGGAAGTATGGTGTGTTGTTCTTTAATGAACAAAATATATTAGCAAATTGCTGTGGCATAAGAATGAAACCCTTCGTGACATGCTGTTATTGGAATATAATCAATGTTTGGTTGGAAACAGTAATTCTGCTTCATGTTGGTCCGCATTACCACCACCCATTAAGACCCCAAGATACGTCTGGCATCGTTTCACAATGGAGCTACAAAGCTGATCTGATAAGCTAAGTAGTTTGAACTAATGAGAGTTTCATAAAAATTTGACCAAGCAAGAGTAATTTGGTTTGTTTTAGCAAAAGATTTTATGTCATAAGAAAACTTTGAACATCACCCCAAATCTAACTTTAACCTTTGTATATTTTTTGTTGAGTTACAAATTAGTGTGACTATATTGAACTAACAATAAACATACTATAAATACATTATTTTCTTAATTGTATCAGTTCTGTCTTTCTGGGACAATTGCCAAAGGACCAAAAAAAAAAAAAAGTTATTCTGGTCCACCCACATAATATTACAGCACTCAGCTGCACGGTGAAGTTTTGTTCGTGTTTATGGATTTCAGCAAGTTGCACTATTTCCTAAACGACAGCAAATCTGTGCCACATTCTTGTACAACTGAATGTGGTTTGAGGCAGATAATTAAGATATTTTTGTTTGGGTGAGACAGACTTCTAATATTAGTTCCACTGCAATACAGTCATTTTGGAGAATTGGGTAACTTAGATTTTTTTTTTCTTGTATTAAACGTTGCCTGTTATTCACAGGAAAAAAAAGTGAATTTAACTGTCAACACAAGTCTTAAAGTAATCAGAAAGGAAGTAAAGCTATAATTGAGAACAAAGTTACTTGCCGTTTCAGGAGCAGATGGCTTAATTAACATTTGGAAGAAAGCTATAAGCAAATGTATAGATGAGGTTTCTCACTTCTGATGCACTTGAAATATATTGCATTTTTCATTCTGTTTTGGAAAAAAGGAGACTCAGATGGTAGATATACAGTATGAGTGACACAGATAATTGCTTAAACTCACCCTGTAGGTATCAGATTGATGTTGGCTTCTTTTTAGTGT
>CM074959.1:7960456-8031007 GCA_037577455.1 Pangasius macronema | reverse complement strand
CTACAATCCCTGCCGGACCCGAGACTCGAACCCATGACCTTCAGGTTACAAGTCCGACTCTCAGACCATTAGGCCACAGCTGCCCCCATTAATATGATTATTTTTAATAATGTGTTTGATGTATTTTTTTAGTGTCCATGTGAAGTAGAGACAGAAGCATTAGTCACATGTTAATTGAGAGAATTTAAAGTAAAAGTGAAAGTAAAAGTGTGAAAGCATTTTTCACCATGTATGCATAGTTCGTCTGAGGTGCAAATGCCAGATGCCTTTTTTCTAAGGGTGCTTTCACATATGTAACATTTAGACAGTTTGAATCAAACTCTGGGATGTTTTCCCCCTCGATGCAGTTGGTTTTGGGCCAGTAAGAACACACTCGGAGGTGGACCAAAACAGCCGTCTGAGTGAGGTGGTCTTGGTCCACTTCCAAGTGAACTTTAGCGCAGTTCAACTGCAGTGAGAAAGTGATTTGACTCAATCACCCAACTGCAGAAAATGAAATAAATATGTATTTTTGGTTGCAGCATTTTTTTTTGTAGAGTTGCTAAACTGAGCCATGAGGTGCAAAGTGAGCCAAAGGACAGAGCTGTAGTGCTGCAGAAACTTTGTGTGTTCTGGATATTTGGTCCAACAAACAAAAATAAAAGCTGGATAGGTTACACATAATGTTTTAAACCTGGTATTTATATAATTATCTAATTATTTATTTAGTGCTGGCTCTGTGCTCTCTGTGCTCAGGTGATTTCAGTGATTACATACACTATGAAATGGTTTGTGTATCTTTTACCTGTTTCTGAAATGTTCTGTTTCTGGCAAATGATATGAGTTTTATGAGTAAGTTTTCAGTCTTACATACCCCACTGTTTGAACCAAAAATATAAATTTTGCTCTGCTTTGGACTCACCAGAGTATATATACTGTATATGAGCAGTAATTGGAGTAACTCGTATGGAGTCTAGCACTGAAACAGATTAAAACAAATGTGTTAATAAACTTTGTTGTTGTTTTTTTAAGAGGTAACCTTTTAAGAGGTTACCTCATATGTTTACTGTAAAACCTGCAGTTTTAAAACCAACCATAGTTAAATTTTTGTGCTCCTCTGCCCAAGTGAAAATACAGTCAATTCTGGCTTCTTTTACCTCCTGCAACAGGGAAAGCTTTCCAAATTCTCACTGAAACAGCGAGAAGAAATACAAACAAGAGTTCCCAGAGTACTTCCTCATTCCTGGGTAAGGCTAATCTTTCACTCCCAGCACTGATTGATTGCTTCAGTGCTGCCAGTAGTAGAGAGTAGAAATATATCATATGAATGTTTGGCATGCCATTATTCCACTTTATCATAATATGTACTTCTGGCTTGCCATAACTCATATGCAGGGCCTAGTAGCAGTGCAGCTAGGAATAGAAGCCATGACAACTTCCCTATGCATGATAAATGTTTGAATAAGCTCTAACAACTTTCTTCCATTTTGGCAAAATGTTTCATAATGCTCAAAAGAGAGAAAATAGCTTTTTCATAATTCTCGTGCTTGCTTTAGATGTGGATCGTGAAATGATTTCATTGCACCATCGATGACAAACCCTCCAATTCGACAGTGGAACTTACTGGATGAACATCAGAGGAAAGTAAGTGAACACTATACACTTAGAGAAGTCCTGAAGAAAGATGTTAAAACGAGAACATATTACAGCAGTATTCAGGTCTTCATGACCTTGTAGTGAGAAACAATGACTTCAAAAAGATTTGCTTTGAGACCTTTGTGGGGGAAAAAACAGCCTAATGGTCAATAAAAATACAGTCTGAGTCCAAAACATAAGATCTAACAATCCCAAACCATGTATAAGTCATGACTGTGATTGCCAAACTTTTAAATTTGCGAACATTGCATGATACAATTTATTGAAACAGTATTAAAACCATGATTTTTTCCCCAACATCGAGGTCATAAAATGGTTTTGTATTATTAAATACAGTATATCAATTTTAATGCAAAGATGGAGACAAGGTGTCCTTCAGTCTCCAGTTATCCAGTTTTGCTAATTAATAAGCCACGCCTCACTATACA
Source organism: Pangasius macronema (assembly GCA_037577455.1). Classification (NCBI taxonomy): domain Eukaryota; kingdom Metazoa; phylum Chordata; class Actinopteri; order Siluriformes; family Pangasiidae; genus Pangasius; species Pangasius macronema. Next base: position 8,028,944 of record CM074959.1, on the reverse strand, counting down.
TTATCATTTCCATGCATTATCATTCACAGAGACTAATATGGCAGATGTTCAGTGTAATCTAAGTCTAATTATAAACATATATTTTTAAAAAGAAGTGTGTCAAAGTCAGATAATTGTTGATATGCTGAAGCTTTCTGTAATGAGATATATATATATTAACATCTATGGAGGCAGTCTCTAGTATTAGTGCTTTGTAACAGTCAGTAATTTTGCTGACAACAGACAATCTTCACAGCAGATGGGTTTGCGCTTGTCTTATTAAGTTCAAATGAGACAAAAAAAAAAGAGAGGGAGGTGAAATAATGTCTTGGAATTGGAATCAGTGACAGAGTGCTGTAGTATAAGAGAAATAAAACATTTCGATATTTGCCTTTTATAGAAAAATAATGAAGTTCATGGTAGAAACAGTAACTCAGGGTGCTATCAGCAACTCCACTACAGGGTGGTAGCAGTGAGTCCGCTTCATGTTGATTATTTTCCTATAACAGCATCCCGTGAAGTGTTTTGTTCCTTCCATAAACAGTATTATGTAATTAAAACTGGTAGAAGTAAGCGAACTTTAGGCTGTTATACTGTATATTGAGTAATCAGTTTAATTAGAAAGTGATCTGTCACTGAGGGAAACTATTATGCAATTGGCTGATGGAATTGAAGCTCCACCCTTGCTGACTGAAGGACGTACAGACCTGCGAAATTTTACTTTAGAACTTTCGAAGGCTTACAAAGCACGAGCATCTTCAACTAACTGGTGAAGCAGGTATTCAATCAGATTTGCGAATAATCTCATCATCCACATACCTTTCCCCGTTATAACAGGTATTAGCAATATAAACATTATTGTGTATGAGGTCAGAGTGTTGGAGTAGCTCTTTGTGACAACAGCTCTCTGTCAGTCTACAAGTACTGCTGTAAACTGAGTGAATCTTGTCTGCTGCTGAGTGTCAGATACCCTTCTTAATGCACAGGTCGGGAGTGCAGTGACACTGCTCAGCACCCACACTGTCAGCCTGTCCGCTTTTGTGTCCATCATCGCATGCTTTCTCCTGGAAATTGAAATCCGGGGAAAAAAAGAACACTCCTTGCCAGACACACGGCTAATCCATGTCCGTTCCAGTTCCTGCTAAAACGTCAGCAGCCAGCACTGGAGTATCCAAGCAGAATTGTACATTCATCAGCCAGGGCTGCATGGGCTGTTCTGACACACACACAACAACACAGGTTTTTGTTTGTTTGTTTTACAATGCTTTTACAGTGTTCTCCCATTCCCATGCTCCTCGGTGAGAATCATAGGTATATGAGGCTATACAAAAAGGAGGACAAGGATCCTTAATAAGGGAGATCTAAATAATGGAGGCTGATCATGCTTGCAATACGGATATTAATACTGACTTGTATTTCAGCGATTGAGGGGCCTCAGAAAAGGTCATGAATTAAGGGTGGATTATAATGAAGAGCTGGGATTTTGTAGATAAACTACTCTTAATGAGAAACGTTCCAGGTACTGATGTCGTGTTTGCCAAGGGAAATGTTCAGGTTGCATCTCAATATGCGTCTTATCTGTTTATGAAAATGATTGTTTCAAGATGCACAAAAATGCATGAATTAGCCTTTAATTGTCATGTTTTTTTATTAGTTTTTGTTTAAAGTAAAAACAAAAGATCTTACAAATATCTGCTCTCTTCAGAGCTTTCAGAGCTTTAATTTAGCGGTGCAAGCTCTAGAGAATAAAACACAATGGGACATAACGTAACAGGAAAATAATCAACCACAGTGTGATGCGGTTTGTGAGACAATTAACTGTTGAATAAATATTCTATAACAGTATTAAATGTAACAGTGTTTTATTCCTCTTATACAAGAGCAATTTTTCATTCATTAAAGAATGATATCATACTTTCTGTCCATTTATAGTTACATTTAATGAGGTGGAAAGTCTGCAAAACTGTTATTTCCTGTTGTCAATTAATATCAGCTATAAACAGCTGTTCCCTCACCAGGCTCTGTTGTTTTTTTTCTCTTAAAGCTCATAAGATAAAATGCAGCCTTGTGATGCTACCAAGAAACTGCAAAGCCCTTTGGGAAATGCTAGGTTCTGTATGTAACGGCGGATAAATGACACGGCTCCCATCATTCAGAAATCAACACTGATTTGCTAATAACTTTGTGTCTTTGTGATAAAGTTCTCGACATATTATTCACACACAAGAAGGCATCAAGTGTTAAGCACCTCCCCCTGGTAGTTAGGATCGGGAAATAGAAATTAAAATATTGCGAAAATATTACAGAAAGCTAAAAATCTCCTTACAGACAATTTCACAACAATATCAATTTATTATATAGTATTACTCGTGTACTTGTGTTTGGACAGTCAACAGAATATTGACCGTGTTAACAGTCTCTACGACATATGGAAAATGAATCAACGCCTTCTGACTAATCATATAAGAGAATTCAGCAGTGCTGTGATGGAATATGTATTTAACACATATTACCGAGGTCATATAAGTCATTTTAGCAGAGCCATTTTACTACCTTTCATACACTGCACTTTAAATGGACTTAAAAGGTCCACAGATGCTGACTCACATTATTATTTTCTAATATTATCTTGCAGATGCATAGATCAGTGCACCTCTTGATTAAGGATCACCATAATGACAATTCACTTAAAAAAAGAAAGCCATGGATCACCCAGGCATGCTGCTGTGTTTAGAGTTAATGCCTAAATCTCTGCTTAGGAATACTTGTTGCATTTTAGAAACGTTCCATCATCTGCACTATTTCTCGCTTTTGTTTCTCTGTTTATAAGATAAAGATTTTTAAGAAATATTTCCCTTAGGGTTGAGGAAGAATTGCTGAGTGGAATAACACTGTGAATTGCACAGCTTATTTAAAGTTCAAAAGTTCACAAAAAAACAAGACTACAGCAGCAGTTTAAATGACTGATTAATAATTTATTAATACTTAACAACGTCCGTCTTTATTTTAATGAGTTGACCTTTAAGGTGTACTGATTTTACAATTAAAGTTCTACAAAATATTCATATATTGTTAATATATGTATAAATGTAGGTCATTAAAGTAATGATTAGGTCAATCATTTCAGAGATATTTTTGCCTTATACACAACTATTGAACGTGATCGGTCAGAAGGTTTTGATTAATTTTCTATAAGAGCTGCTCTGTTAATAGTTCTGCCTGTAAACCAAATCACAGGTTTATTATTTAGTAATAGACTTGTTTTAATAAGTTACCGTTTCTATAGTAACAGCTTACACAGGGACATAATGCACTACACACAAATAGATTTTTAATTAATTTATTGATAGTTTCAAGAGAGTAAAAAAAGAGAGACTGTGGGGAAATGATTGTTTCTAGCTTCTATAGCATAGGTACTGTAATAACAGGAACTGTTTCGTGTGACATTCCACAACATTAAATGTAAGTATAAACAACTAAAATATATGACATGTTGGTATCTTTGATAAATACCAAATTGTTACTGTTGGCAAATTGCTATTGTATAAGAGGAATAAAACACTTCAGGATGTGCGGTTATAGAAAAATAATCAACTTCAGGGTGGAATCACGCCAACTCCTGCACACCGTGCCATGTTTTATTTTTTACATAGTATTTGGGACCAGGTTTATTGGGTTATTAGCTTTATAAACCTTTATAAATAAATAAATTAATAAAAAAAATTTAAATACCAGAGCATACCCCATTAACCCTTTACTGCACATTGTTGCCATATGGCAACAATTTACAAACTACCCNTTTTTTTTTTAATTTTGAAATATATTTTTATTTCTTGAACTAATTCAAGGAATAAAAATCCATAAAAAATAAATAAACAATTCATGCAGTAGAGGGTTATTCTATTATTAGTGACTTCAGCAAAATTTGGTAAAAAGGCAATTATTAATGAATAGTTTTATTATTTTTCAATTAGGTTATTGAAACTAAGTTAAGCTTCCCTTATGCATTGTCAGTTGACTGGGCATGCAGTGTGAAATACCTTTAATGCCTAGCAATAATATTATGAAAATTACATACTGGCAAGTAGCCTAACTAGTTTTGTTTCAAGGTATTTAGAATCAGGACCTAACACCACTCCAGTTTCTGGTTAGAAATGGTTAGAAAGTTTTTCTCCCTCAGTGAGACCCTACTCTCATACCCTACTGTAGACCTTTTTATTTTTGGGAGTGTTCAGAGTTCTCGATTTAAGACGTTTTCAGCCAAAAATAATGATACACTTTGGTGTGTCTACTTTAAGAAAGTACAGCTAAGGATTCAAAATGTTGGCATGATAAAATATTAATAACAAGCAGTGTAGTCAAGAGAACACTGAACTGACTGCAGTAATCAGTGACTTTTTCCTGATAATGTGAACAGAGATCATTCAAAGCAAGAGACAATTATGAAGTTTATTTTTAAATGCTGCAAGTGACTTTTAGCTCAGATGATGAGACAGAAACTGAATGTGAATGATGCTGATATTCAAAGTGAACTCATTTCCCATTGGAAACTTTCTTTCTTTTAATTTTGCAGCAATGTTGTTTTTCGCTAAGTAGATTAGGTTTTAAAAGCAGAGGTAGGCAGAGCAGCTTTTAGTGGAATTGGAATGAAACCTTTAAACCTGATTTTCTCCCTTTTCACTTTAAGATGCTACAACCTTCAGGTTTCAGAACTATGTCTAGTAGAAATGTTGGCTTTTGACAGTATGAGGTGTTTTCACAGGCTTCCACACATACTGAGGTTCAAAGATCAGTGGAAAAAGTCTGATTATTCACCTTGAAAGTGACAGGACACATGCGGCCACTACTTTTTAATTTCAAAAGTTTGTACTATAAAAAAGTAGATAAAAGTCTTACAGCAGCACTTTATTAAACACATCAGTTTTAATATTAAAGCATGGAACGTGTTGGATTATTTTGGATATATGCAAAATGTGGAAAAATGAAACGGATGGACGTGTGACCGTTATATATTAATGTGCATTTGTCTGCAGGCTCAGTGAAGTTCTGAAAAGATGGTTTAATATCCTGTCGAATAATGCGAAGCCCAGCTGTAACCTAATCTCCATCACAGCTCTGTCTATCCAAACGAAGCTGTAAAGTCATTTGAGCATCTCTTTCCTCTGTAAATAAAAAGGTCACCATTGAAATTGCCATTAAGGCAAGTAATTGCATCCTGTGCCTGGGGAAAACAACAAGAAGTTGATAATCACACAGTAAATTTACCATGATAAACTTTTTAAAGGGTCACTGGAAAAGACCATCAACATTTATATGAGCAATCATGATGAAAGAGCAGCAGAAGCTGTCTTTCTCTCACAAATGTGATGATATGCTTGGCATCTTTGGACACTTAATAAGCATTCATAATTGCTTGTTTTCTTTCCATCTGCACAAAATTCCATGCTTTTCAGCTGCATTTGTTATCTATATCTGAAGCACAATAACAAGAAGCTTCTTTGCTCCTCTGTGGTTGAGGTTATTTCATTGTTTGTGAATTGCAGGTTTATTTTCCACATTTTCTTGAAATGTAGTTAATAATTTATCCAAGGTAAAACCCATTTTCTGTCATATTAAAGCATGAAGAGAAGTGCTCGGGCTACTCACAGAAATTGAGAATAATCAAAACCATTTAACCAACTGCAATTAGTTAAACTGGAATGAAACGCATAAACCAACTCACAGCTGATAAAATAATATATCACTGCATTCATAAATGTAAAACACATTAAAAATAAGTGGCTAAGCCATGCTAGGGGTGATTCACAGCATATTCTTTCTTATTATAAACTTTGTTAAGTGGGTTGTTATTGTTATTCCTATATAGAACTTGTATATACAGTATTCGAATAAATTGCCGTGCTGCAACAACAGTAGCACAGTACACACAGGACTACAAAAAGTGCAAATACATGACAGTATAAGACGAGTGCAAAGCATATTCTCACTTATGAGTCCTATCACGTCCGATTGATCTGTACTGTTGTCTTGTCATCACCTACCTTCTTGGGTCACCACATTTGTGTAGAAGTGGGAGGCAGGACACACGTGCATAAACTCAGCAGGTGTTTTAATAAGGGTAAGAATCAAGGTCAAAGTCTATAACTGGGGTCAAAAAACAGGCAGATAGCATAACCTGAAAATAATCGATAATCAAAACAGGAAAGCAGGTGAGGATCCAAACCAGAAAGCATTACAAGAAACAAAGAACAGGGAAAATGGAAAACTATGGCTTGTGCTTAACAAGACCATTCTGGTTTCGTGTTAGTATGAGACGTTGTTCCTTGTCTTGGTTGTCTCTTCTTTATTGGTTTGACTTGTTCCACTCACATGGAACAGGTGAATATATTAGGGTATCATTATAGGGGTAGGGACTGGTCAGAATCAAAACAAAAGCACATGTGATAACAAAAGAACATGGAATGAACTCAGAACAAAACTACACAAAAGAGACAGAGTTTGTGACAAGCGCAAAACAACTGTCTGGAAACTTTAGGCTCTACATATCATAATTGTGTTCAGTGGTGTTTTGAGTAGTCTTATGCAGGAGGAAACAGGCTGATAGAACCATTCTGGTTTGTGAACGCACACTTCATGAGCATTTAAAAAAAAGACAATCGTCTGCATTATTTCTAAACATTGTAAGTGGTGGTAGATTATTCTTTTTAAATTTGATTTGTTTTATAAACAAAACAGTTTATGAAATGTTTGATTTTTCACAAGGTCAGAGGGACGACACACGCACATGCAGACTTTTAGCTGATGAATTCCCAATGGTAGGACTCTAGCACTAGCACACAGGTGAGGCTATATATTTAAGCAGAGAAAACACAATAGATTGATGTCTTACCTACTTCTGCTTGATGCACTATGCTGGGATTAGTTAAATTGGAATGAAATTGGGTGTTAAATAAATATCTGGTCGAATCTGACAGTGACAAATGAGGGAGCGTTTGTAAATACAGGTTGGTTGCACACAGTGAATGCACTTGATTGCACACAGAGAACGCACTGTTTGTAATATTTCTGCCATCACTGTCACCGTTAACAGCATACAATTGTACATTTTGCATACACTCAGAGAAAATGATGGTCATTAGTCTTGCAGCTGTTTGAATGATGAAAAACTTTTTCACGCATATAAAAACACAATATACAGAGTGTCTTTACTTTATAGGCATTTCATCATTTAATTTTGAAGGGCTTCTGACAATTGGAGGACACCTGCTGGGTTTTGCTTTCTTCAGTATGTTAGCTTTCTGGTCAGGATCATGGAAGATCTGGATTTTATCCCAGCAGCACTGTGTGAGGCTGGAATATACCTTAGATGGGGCATCAGTCCATCACAGGATACCATGAACACTTCTTTACACGTACAGGGAAATTTTAGCATAGCTAATCCACCTCACAGAATGTTTTTGAGAGGTGGGAGGAGACCGGAGAACCTGGAGGAAACCCACAAAGACACTGGGAGAACATGCAAAACTTCACATACTGTAGATTGAGCCCAGGATCAAACCAGGGACTCTGGAGATGTGACTGGAGCCCCATTTCTTTTATACCTGGTTTATTTCCTGATAAATTGTTAACCACCTGTTGTCACACTTTCCACACTTTCCACAATTGCTGTATCGCACATAATATATGAATAAGCTCACTACATCTGACCATCTTCCTGGGTTCTACATTGTTTCCAGTTGTTTTAAGCAAAGGATTTTCATTGCATCAACAATCACAGGTTTGTTTGATAATTTCATTTCCTCAAAGGCAGCCAATCTGTCATTCATGGACCATTACAGTTATAGTCTTAACCCCTGATGCTTAGCTGGCCACAAGCTTCAGAATCTTCAAGGCTGGAATCAGATTTCTGAGAATACACACCTCCATAAACCAGTTCCTGATGAAAAAACCAACATTTGAACACAAACAATGGGTGAGAGAGTCACAGAAGGGAAGAAAATTCTCAGCATTACGACTTTAAGAGTTTTGTTTGAGGTGGTTGGAGGCAAGGAAACATGGTTGACTGGTTGTGTTGGTGAAACAGCCTTTCCTCTGAAAGTAGGTGGTTCTTGGACACGTTCAGTGATAACTAAGATTCTGGGCTGTGAGACGAAGTGTGTTAGGATTTAATACACAGGGAAGGAATTTCTTTTTCTGTCAATTGTTGCTTGAAGAAATTGATGTTTTCACACTTGTATCATCTGTCTAAAATTTGTCTCACTAGAGGACTTTAAAAAGACGTCAATAAGGTAACCATTTTTAGCCAAACGGCGATACAAATCTCACAACGACGACACCTGTTCTTTGAGTGAGAATTTGAAGCTTTTTTCCTGTGAATTTAAGACATCAGGCTAATGAGCAAATGTCAGTATGTCAGTGTAAACTGTTTTTTTTTTCTGTCAACAAAAAACAAACAAAAAAAAAACCAAATAGTGTGTCCTAATGCCTGATGCATTGTTCGTGCTACTGTTATATATAGATCACTTTAGGTTTAGACAGTCAAAACAATCACTACAATTTTTACTGTTAAATCTATGGTAAAGATTCGGAAAACCAATACTTACCAGCACACCAACAAATCAGAGGGTCTAATATATATGCATGAACACCAGAGCTGTATTTATCAGCTCTGTTAGGGTAAAAACAGTTAGACTTAGTGTTTTATGATTGACAGGAGAAATGTAGTCTGGTTGGTTCTGTGATTATATAGTCTGGTTGCAAGTGATGTACTATGCGCAAAGCTGCAATTACTGGGGAAACAATCTGATTTATCTCGATCTTACATGCATCTTGGTTGCATTCACATCTACATTTACATGTAAATAATCCCTACCTGGCTATATACTTTATACGCAAGATAAATTACATAACCAAGTGAACATTAGGTCTAAAGGACTGCTATTTTAAATTCAAGATTATTTTGGTCAAATGGAAGAGCTGATGTTGTGTTATGTTGTGGCCCTTTTTTCATTGAACATAATCCAGAAAAAGATTCAAAAGACAGATTCTCTAATGTTTAACCATTTCATGTCTGGTGTCTACATTCATAGATCATTTGTTTACGGTTGTTTTTGGAAATTATAAGATTTTACTACACCTCCAAACCATTCCAATGTTATATACACCATTATACTGATTTTAATTGCTCCATTAACTATTGTTCCACGGTTAGGTTGTAACGACTGTCACTACCTGTGTCGTGTGCAGACAAGTTTGAAGGGTGTGTTTTTCCTACTTGACTATACTGATAGCAGGGCCTGACCTCACTAATGCCCTTGTGGCGGAATGAGCAAAATCCCCACAGTCACAATCCAAAACCTAGTGGAAAGCCTTCCCAGAAGAGTGGAGGTTATTATAACAGCAAAGGGGGACTAAATCTGGAATGAGATGTTTAAAAAGCACATATGAATGTGATAGATAGGTGTCCACAAACCTTTGGCAATATAGTGTATAAATAAATATAAAACTTCCATAATATTGGACATCACAGTTAAAAAAAAAAAAAACTTAAATAATTTAGACCTTAGAACTTAGAATAATTTATTTAAATAATTTTAATAATTTAATTTGTTTTTCGCATTTTTCAACGGTAATGCTTTACCCTTTAATTAATTTAACTAGTCTTGATATGTTTTCTAAAAATGTATGCATCAAAAGATTTATGTCATGTGTTCTTTCTAGGGTGTAAACCAAAAAATCATTAGACTTTAAATTTTGTGCCTTTTTAGATGTACTCGAATTATGGGAAGTGATTGAGAGATGATGGAGCCTCTTCAGCAAGGCATGATGGTGCAGAAGGTAGCTTTGCTGGGAGTGTCCTCAAGTTAGAACTCGAGTCCAATGACAGACACATCTTAAAACATACAAAAGGGGCAGACTCACTCGAACCTCTGGTTTAAGCCTACTAACAAGAAACATGCCAGTAGGTGGACTGGCTACTTGAAATTGCATGTCACCTTAGGTGACTAGTTTATCTTGTGTGTGTGTGTGTGAGTGTGTGTAGAATCCTCTATTGAACTGGGATAAACCCATCCTTAGTGTATGTATGCATTGTGCAGCTCTGGATATACTGCGACCCTGACGATGAATGAAGACGAATGTTTGAACAAGTTTAATACTGCTGTTAACTTGAGTGCAGTGTGTAGGCCTTCAATTACAAAGCCTCGCATTTCATTTAGATTGCCTCACATTCTATTAAAAGGATTGCATTATATTTTGTGAATTGAAGGCCACATAGCTACAGCCAGCAACAAATGGGTGGACAAACTTATTGTCAATGCTGAATATTAAAATAGATAAATAAATAAAAAGAAGAAGGAAAAAAAAATCATCCATGATGTGTGCAGCGTCACTGTGTTAACACAAGCCTTGGGGGGTTTGTGCTTTCTGTAGATTGCAAAATATATATATAAAAAAAGAAATAGCTCTAATATTGAAGTGATCTGGTCATAAAAAGAGAGAAATTGTTAATTAACACGAGGCATGACCTGTGTCTCTGTGCATGAAGAAGAGTTTAATGTATCCTCTTTGCTATATTCATAAGTGCACTGTTGAACATACTTTGATTAGGGCAATGAACCTTTATCTTTGACGTACATCTCCAGTCATTATATGGCAGAATAAAATAATTTAATTAATTAATTAATTAATCAACAGCTAAAATTGGAACGAAGGCTACATGAGTGCCAGTATACATATGTATGAAGTGTTATTTTCTTGAAAAAAAGCATGCAGACCAAATGCTTTCTTTAGATTCGTTTTTTTTACAGACAGAAAAAAAAAAAAGATGCCACACTAATTTTTCAAATTAACTTGGGGTCATGGTCTCTGAATCTTAAAAGAGGGGCTTAATTTATCATCTGTTGTGTTTTGATAAGTGTGCTGTTGAACATTCTTTGATTAGGGCAGTGAACTTCTCCCCTTCATATTCCTCGGCAGCCAACATTAAGGAGAATAAAAATCATTTAAGTAATTAATGATTATGATAGGCTTAGATTAGAGTCCACTGATTTAAAAAAAAAAAAGCCCTACAGCTGGAGCACATGAAGCATGTTTAAAAGAAGCCTGGATACTGATATATGAATTCAGTTCTCTTGCGTAGTTCTAGTGGTCAGAATTACTGAAAGGAGAGTATGGGGCTAATATTTTGGAAGAGGCATTCTCTGATAGATGGTTCGGTCATGCAATATGGGAAAGATACTGTGCATTGGGAACTGGCTCAGAGTAAAAAAGAATGTACAGAAAACTTTAAAAACAAACTTGTAGACCCCTGGTAACTGGAAGAAGATCATGGATGATGCGTGAGAGCTGCACTTCTGTCAGGGGTAATATAATATTGTAGAGATCAATAACTGCTGTAATAATAATAACAACTTTATTCATATATGTAACGTTGCCAGAGGCAAGTTGATGTACTTTCATAGCCTCTTTACTTTACTGAGGCCATGGACAGAGATCAAGACAAGGTGGTGACAGACAAATCCATATTCATTATCCGAACAGACAGAACCAGTAAACACTAAAGTGCATGAACCTCTTCATTTTCTGATTCATTCGTGATCCGTCAACATAGACAATTCAAGTCAGTATTTCGTCGTACATTTTATTGTTAAAATCTATTTGTGATCCATTGTAAATGTATAAAATGATCATAGATGTAAATTTTGGCACACAGAGTGATGTTTTCACCATCTTCAGCCCATCAGTAACATGATCCAACATAAACAGTAAACACAACCTATATGATCTTTACACTTAGTACTGAAGTAAAAGTCATAATACATAAATGAAATTTGGACACCATAAATACACATACTAACAAGAAAAGACTTAATTTGTATAAAACACGGAGACAAAAGATACTGTATGTTATGTTGACTCTGGGATGCTGTGATTTGCCCTGGCAGTTCTGTAATAGTAAATTCTCAGCACTGTGCCAAGGATGTCAGGTACTCATACATAATACACCAAGTCAAACATCATTACATCCAAACTTTAGGCACAAAAGAAGTCCAACTACTTGGTGATAGGTACGAGCCAGCAACCAATCAGAGGAGGGGGTGAGAAAGAACTATATCATTAATAAGAGGAAAATTGGATTTAAGTGTGATGGAGTTTTTGTGTTTTTCTTGCTGAATGAGTAATACACTTATTTGTTTTCTAATCTGGTGGAAAGCTAGTGAAAGTCATCATTGTGGAATTTGTATCATAGTTTGTAAATTATAAAATAGTGGCGATTTATGTTCGCACTAGGCTATGATTGTAGTTCAACTGGTGCATCTGTGTCTAGCTAGGTCTTTGCAGCTACCAACCATGGGAAGGCAAAGAACTAGCACATACTTCTGCTGCCACATAAAAAGCCTCTACAGCTTCCCCAAATGTTACCCATACAATGATTGAATAAGAGCACTAACTGCATTATTCCATATGCATGAAACTAATTCCTGCAATTGGCTAGGATTACTCTCATCTACAGGAAAGAGAGGATGGCTGTGCTTGTTACCAGAGAGCTGGGCCAATTATACTCTCTAAGACTTGCAACAGATGGCGGTGGCATAGAACTTAAAATCTTTTAAGTGAACTCGCCCAAAAAACTCAATCGAGCCATTTATTACTGTATGAAAATAAAAAGAATCAGTGTCATCAAAGCAGCCAGCAGTGGTAGTCCTTTGTGTTTCCTATGTTTATTTTCTCTCTCACTTCTCAGGGTTGTTTAGGTGGTGGCATTCTTCTCACATTATGAAGGACTTTTCTCTCTAAAAATATAGAAAATGCCACAGAGATCCAGCATTAGTCTATTTGATCTCATTCAATGCCCAGAGGACTGGCAATTTATTGCTCATATATACACTCACAGGCACTAGCATGCGTTTAGTTGACACATTTATCTTGGAAAATGGCATTTATCAAAACAACTTGGCAAATTATTGAACTTCAGCCGTTGAAAAATGAGAAACAAGTCATAGCTGTATGTGTGAATATAGCAAGTGACTGCAATAACAAGAGGCAGGAGCCAACAAACAGCTCTGCAGGGCCTGCTCAGTCTGGCAGCTCCTTCCAGTATATTCACACGTTTGCATCCATGCACCATTTGTGTTATTTTCTTTTTGCAGTTTCAAAAGCTCCAAAATCATATATTGGTAAGTAGAGAGGGTATTATTTTATCTGATACAGCCTCTTGTGTTGAATTTAATAGATATTTTGGCTCCATTCACTTACATCTAATATGAACATGCCATTTTACATGTCATTGTCCAAAAATATATTTATACACACACACACACACACACACACACACACACACACACACACACACACCAATCAGCCATAACATTAACACCACCTGACTAATATTGTGTACGTCCCCTTTGGGCTGCCAAATCAAGGCATGGACCCCACAAGACCTCTGGATGTGTGCTGTGGTCAAGTTCCTCAAACCATTCATGAACAATTACTGCAGTGTGGCAGGGCGCATTATCCTACTGAGAGAGGCCACTGCCATTAGGGAACACCGTTGCCATGAAGGGGTGTACTTGGTCTGCAACAATGTTTAAGTAGGTTGGATGCATCAAAATAACATCCACATGAATGCCAGGACCCATGATTTCCCAGCAGAACATTGCCCAGAGCATCACACTGCCTCCTCTGGCCTACCTTCTTCCCATAATGCATCCTGGTGCTTCCATTGCTTCCCCAGGTAAGTGACGCACACACACGCGGCTATCCACATGATGTTAAACAAAACATCAGACCAGGCCACCTTCTTCCATTGCACCATGGTCCAGTTCTGATGCTCACATGCCCATTGTAGTGAACAGGCATCAGCACCAGTCTGCAGCTACGCAGTCCCATACGCAGCAAGCTGTAATGCACTGTGTGTTCTGTCACCTTTCTATCATAGACAGCATTGACTTCTCCAGCAATCTGTGCTACAGTAGCTCTTCTGTGGGATCGGAACAGACAGGCTAGCCTTCACACACATCAGTGAGCCTTGGATGCCCATTATCCTGTTGCCAGTTCACCAATTGTCCTTCCTTGGACCACTTTTGGTAGGTACTAACCACTGCATACCGGAAACACCCCACAAGATCTGCTGTTTTGGAGATGTTCTGACCCATTTCTCTGCCATCACAATTTGACCCTTGTCACTCAGATCCTTATGCTTGCCCATTTTTCCTTCTTCCAACACAACAACTTCAAGAACTGACTGTTCACTTGCTGCCTAACATATATCCCACCCCTTGACAGGTGCCATTGTAATGAGATAATCAACATTAATCACTTCACTTGTCAGTGGTTTTAATGTTATGTCTGATCAGTGTATATGAAAATATGAATCTAATAGAGTATTGAAATAAGTTATTTGGATCCTATGGTTACAACACATGGGTATCATGGAAAATTGCAGGAGTTGCAGTTCTAAAACAAGGCTAATGCTTTTTCTAGGATCCATTACAAGACCAGTAATGAGACAGACTGGTTAGTGATGAGCCAAATCACTAATTAAGTCATTAACAAGACACGAATGCTAACTGCATGATGAGACAGCAGCCTCAGGCTTCTACAGAGAAACTAAATCTTATTTGACCAGAAGTGTTAGCATAAATACTTTCCACATGATAAGATTATAGAGCTGGAGATTATGGGGAAAGAAACAAACAGCTCTTCCATATTTAAAAACCTAAATTACACTGTACACTATATGTTGTTTCATGCAAACAAAATCAAATGGCATGGCAGTTAATTAGGATGCATGAAGATGAAGAAGTTCTTGGGGTGCTCATGAACACACACTGGTTAGTCAGTCTTCTTCTGCATAACTCATTTCCTGTCATTGGATTAGGTATGCAGGTTCTGATATTTCCAAAACAATCTTAGAGCATTTGCCATATTGGCATATATCATGTGCCACAAATGGTTTAAATTCCACAATCAGGAATTTTCAAATCAGCATCATGGCCACTCCATGACCAGCAAATATTTCTGCCAATAAGTACTTGACATGCAATCTCATCCTAAAGTATTGTAATGGCAAGGCCAATTCTATTGTTTTTGCTATCATTTGCGTTTGAGATCAAAAGATGCATATGAGATGATAGATTTCAGCTTCATTTTTTGATATTTACATCTAGATGTGTTAAACAACTTAGAACNGTCACATCAACCAATTTTTAGGTGAGAAAAAGTATTGGAAAATATATTCTTAAAGTAAATTAAAGTCATTAACACTTTCTTGCAATAACTGCATCAAGTTGGTGACCCACTGACATCACCAAGCTGTTGCATTCTTCTTTTGTGATGCTTTTCCAGGTTTGTACTATAGCCTTCTTTCAGACCTTTTTGTTTGGGTTTTTTCCCCTTCAGTCTCCTCTTGAGGAGGTGAAATGCATGCTCAATTGGGTTAAGGTCTGGTGACCTTCCACTTTTTTCCCCTGATGAAGTTCTTTGTTGTTGAAGTTGGCAGTGTGTTTTGGGTTAATGTCTTGCTACATGATGAAGCTTTTTTCCAATTAGATTGGATCCATTTCTCTGTAAAGTGGCAGACAGTATGTTTCTGTAGCCTTCTAAATTCATTCTACTGCTACCATCATGAGTTATATCACCAATAGCAACCATGCAAGGCTAAGCCATGACACTACCTCCACCAGACCTGACCTATGAGCTTGTATGTTTTGGATCATAAGAAGATCCTATCTTTCTCTACACTTTGGCCTTTCCATCACTTTGGTAGAGGTTAATCCTTTTTCCCAAATTTTTGTTGCACATCTTTGTTGTTTTGGGGTTTTCTTCACAGCTGTCACAATTTTTCTGTCATTAACTGCTGTTGTTTTCCTTGGCTGACCTGTTCAGTGTGTGGTTGTTAGTGCACCAGTGGTTTCTTTCTTTTTAAGGACATTAGAAATTGTTGTATTGGCCATGCTCAATGCTTATGCAATGGCTTTGATCATTTTTCCCTCTTTTCTTCAAAATGGTTTGCTTTTTTCCCAAAGGCAGTTCTCTAGTCTTCATGTTGGTTTATCTTTTTTACCAACAAATGCAGTCTTCATAGATGAAACCCAGCACTGCAACCAAGAGTAGACATTCAGAGCTTTTAATTGTTTAAACAATCAAGCTACAAAATTAAGAAATTCTGATCTATTGTCTCATGTTCATCTTTTGATCTCAAGCACAAATACCTTGAGTGTATAGCAGAAACAAAAGAATTGGCCTTACCATTCCAATACTTTTGGAGAAGACTATACTTACCTTAAGAAAAGATACTGTAAATATGTTTTACCAAAATGACATTGAAATATTTATATTTATACTTTCTAACCTTGGCTTGGCTGACTGCCTGCAATGATCAGGGTGGCTAAAGAGCCAGTTTAACAAATGCAGTGGTAAAAACAATATTTATGAAGCTGTCTAACACTTTGCTATTTAAGTGTGATTTCCTCACAATGCCATGCTTTGATCAAGTTGTTAGATAGCTACATGCCATTCTAAATCCTAATCAATTCAGTTTGTAATTAGATTTGACTCTTAAAATGTCCGTGCACAATCACATCATCAAACATGACCTAAAAAATACATTAATGAAAATAATTTTACCCAAAAGAACATAACTAAATAAATGAATAAGCAATTATTTCCCCACTGATGTTAGCATGAATAGAAGACAGTTGAGTGAAAGATGGCGATGACGCTCATGTTTAAATGCCGTGATTGACTTTTACCTCAGGTGATGAGACAAAGAGTGACATGGAATGTGGATAATTCAGATAATCTAGTTGAGAAATAATTTTTAATTGTAAACATTTAGTTCTTTAAAATTTGGCAATAATGTTTTATCATAAGTAGGCAGGGTATCTTGAAGTGGAATTGGAATAAAATCTTTTAAATGTGACTTTCCTTTTCACTTTTGGGGGTAACCACAGGGTTAAAAGTCTTCATACACAGGGGAATGTAAGAATGTCTTCCAACATTTTTCATACATATACATACATGTCCAGTATTTGGACAATGACAGAGTTTTTGTGATTTTGCCTTTATACACTACATGCCATATTTTTGTGGAACCTCTTAAAATAAAGCTTAAAGTCTACACTTCAAGCACATCTTGATAGTTTTATTTCAAACTCATTGTGGTGGAGTATAAAGGCAAAATCACAAAAACTCACACACCATATGTATATATATATATATATATATATATATATATATATATATATATATATATATATATATAATATTATATTATAACAATGGCACCTGTCAAGGGGTGGGATATTTTAGGTAGCAAGAGAACAATCAATTCTCGTAGTTGATGTGTTGGAAGCAGGAAAAATGGGCAAGCATAAGGATCTGAGCAACTTTGACAAGGGTCAAATTGTGATGGCTTGAGGAATGGGTCAGTGCATCACCCAAGGCTCACTGATGCATGTGGACTGTGAAGGCTAGCCCAGCTGGTCCGGTCTGACGAGCTACTGTGGCACAAATTGCTGAAAAAGTTAATGCTGGCTATGATGGAAAGGTGTCACAACACACAGTGCATCACAGCTTGCTGCATATGGGACTACAATGGACAATGAGCATCAGAATGGACAGGTGAGCATCAGAAATGGACCATGGAGCAATGGAAGAAGGTGGCATGTGCGTTGTTTACCTGGGGATGAGATGGCACCAGGATGCACTATGGGAAGAAGGCAAGCTGGCAGAGGCAGTGTGATTCTCTGGGAAATGTCTATTTTTTAAAATGACTATTTACATGATACAATATGAAATATGATGAGGGACAGGTTTAGGTGCAATATGGAGATTTTTCAGGACAGGTCCTATGCAGGGAAGTGCGAAAGTAAAAGGCAAAGAATGAATAAAGCAACTTGAATTTAAATAGAATTCTAAGATGGACTGGAATCTCACCCAGTGTGTATTACTGGCTCCTGATCCACCCTGAACAAGATAAAGCGGTTACTGTAGGTGAATGAATGAGATGATTGAATGTAAATAGAATGCCTCTGTGACTCAGTCTCATGTGGAACAATTGCACTGTAAGGGTCCTCATTTGTTCATGCCTATGAAGTCAGCTCCCGTTTTTCATTTTGGAATTCAAAGGGTTGCTCACATGGACCCTCTATGCACCCCTGAGCAAGTGCTTTCTGAGTGCTGTAGCCTTGCACTGATGTGGACTTGACAGAGTTCCTGCACCCAAAAGCCCTTCCAATATTGTCTAGGACCTATGATAGCAGATGGCCCATTAATAGCAGGGGCAAACCCGCAACAGCATCAACATGACTACCAGACTGAAACACTCACATACAGAGTTTACTAACAGATGTGTTTGTTTACTGTATTCTTAGTTTTATTTTTTGGGTTTGTACCCCAGAAATAGCATTGCTGGCCCATAGCTTCAGGGTCCTTGGTTTGATCAATTTTGGGTTCTCTCTGGTTTTAAATGAAACCTCCCAAGAAGATGTTAAGAGGTGAACTGGAGACTCTAGGTCTGAATGAGTGTGCAAATGTGTGTGTGTGTGTGTGTGTGTGTGTGTGTGTGGTGCCCGGATGTTCAATCTATAAAGTGTACTCTTCTTCTGGCATGACCCTGATCAGGATAAGGCAGTTACTAAAGATTGACTGTATCTAAATTTGTGACACTTGGCCCCAATCTTTGGCTTATGGTCCACTATTTTCGGCTTTCATGTGAACAAGATATGAGCAAAGAAAAATCACCTTCACTGGTGTCTGATTCTCCAAAGAGCTGCCAGAGGTATGGCACACAGCAACACAGTCTTCTCACTAAATGAATTCTAATGCCACCCACAAATGTGCTGTCTCATGCTGAACTAAATAGCAATGTACAAAAATCATTGTGATATGGACAGGTTTCTCTTTCAGGTTGAGAAAATATGGAGACCCACCACTAGCTGTACAACAAACAATGTCACATTATTTGATATTTTGTAAATAAATGAAATCGGATGGGGGGGGGGTGTGTTAGTGATTTGCTGTATATCCAATTTTGTGAGCTGAAGGTAATGGCTTAGCGACAGATGCCCTTCGGCCATGTGGTCAGTCCACAGAGCTGGGAAAAAAGGCTCTTTCCCCATCCATGGACTACATGCTGCATTACATTCCGGTCCAAATGGAATTTCACTCCATTTCATCATCATTTTTTGTTGGATTATACCAGCTGTCTTTTTTGTCTTTTCAACTCTGTCAAACATCCATGTGGACCAAATCATTTTTTTTTCTCCTTTTTTGGAATCATTACATAATTTCTGGAAAACAAAATACAATATAGCCATCATTATATATAGAGAAAACAACTTTAGCATAAAGTATAGTTGACCTAATTTATGGTTTATTGCAAAATTGCATTAATTATTCTCTGAGATAAAAATGAAATATGTTAAAGACTTTTAAATCAACCACACTTTTCTAATCTTCTTCCAAGTACTATAATTTCTGCTTGATAATAAACTTGCATTATTATTTATTTACTTTATGCCAGTTGCTATGCCACAGTCCATATTCACACAACATCTCTAAAAAATATTTTAATAATATTCTTGCATCTAATTTGCATATTTACTGCAAAAGGTTAGTTTGTCTCCTTAAAAAAAAATCACATGTGATTATGTGAGTGAAAAACATGTGAATGTGCATTTCCCAATATTATGCCCTGAAACTGAATGAAATCAAACCTGAATTCAAATAATTGTGTGATCACAAGTAAAAATTAATTAATCATTTGAGGAAAAAATCACACTGAAAAAAATGCTCTACATTTGAAAGAAAATAGTGTAAGAAAATCACATGCAAAATGAATGAATCGTGGCAAAAATCCCATGTGAAAATACATTAATTATTTGGGAAAAAAATCACTTATGAAAAGGAATCAAACGGGAGGAAAATACCACATGCGAAATAAATTAATCGTGGGGAAGATCACCTGTGATGATAAATGAATCATTTCAGGGAAAGAATCATGTGAAAATAAATTAATTGTGTGAAAATATCACGTTAAAAAACGAGTCATGTAAAAAATGACGTGAGAGAAAATGAATAATGAGGAAAATAACTTGTGATTATTTACTTATAACTTATAACTTGTGAATTTAATGAATCATGTGGATGAAAATTTACATGTGAAAATAAATGAATTATTCATGGTAAATATCAAATATGTAAATTAACAAATAATGATGAAAAAGACTAAATCTAAAAAATGAAAAAGACTAAGACGAAAAATTACATGGAGGGAAAAAATCACATGTGAAAATAAAGGTGGGGGGGTGAATCACGTGAAAAATGAATCATATGGAGAAAATAACATGGAAAATAAACGAGTCTTGAGGAAAAAAATTTACACCTTTATTTACTTATAACACCTCTTCTTTACATTAATAAGTGTACACTTCAAGTTGACTGAAAAGCTATTCCCCTCTTTTTGCTGCTTGTCTTTTGGGCATGTCTCCCAAATGCAAATAAAGACAGAAAAATAAATGGAATAAACAATATGGACGGTCAATGACAATTAGCGATGCAGGATTGTGGCATGAGAGAGATGCTGAAAGGAATTCAGGGTTTTTTATATATTTTTGAAGGAGATTATGAGGAGCTACTGTACCTAGAGTGATTCAGTTATATTGAATTTAGCACAAGAGGGTACAGATGTATCGACCGAAAAGAGGATATTATGAAGTTGTAGAACTTTAACTTGCTGCCTCACTTTTCTCTCCAGGGGAGATGGAGATTCTACATTACTCCAGACTCTAGCTTCAGTAATGCAATTTAAAATTTGGAAGCCCAACTATCCAAGCCAACTTACTTAGCCTTGGGATTGCAGGGAATTGAATATGAGGTGCTTCTGCCAATCCTCCTCCACCACAAACATTTCAGACAATGAGAAACAAAGTATATCATATCTGAGTAAACTGAAAGCAGAGAAATAATAGAGTTTATTAATATGAATACATAAAAGTAAATATTTTTAAAGAGTATATAGACCTAGAAACGGTCATGACCCTAATCCAGTGATGTTAAGGTTTTCACCGTACCTTCTTTGGAATTATGTCACAGTGTGATTGGTCTGAAAGTGTTGATTAATTTTCTACAACAGTAGGTCTGATATTAGCGCAGGCCTCAGGGGAAATCACAGGTTTATATTAATGCACTCAGTATAATACGTTATCAGTTGTAACTTGCATGGCACTCTACATATTCTAAGACTAATAATTAACAAATTTAACAAAAACATATAATCATTGTTGTGATGAAGTCTTCTGTGAGGACACATTGAGCATTTTTGTAAGGAGACCATTTTTGGAAGGAGACTCCACTGTCAATGATTTTTAGTAAAGAAGTAAAGAATTTGTGGTTTCTTAGTAATATGACAAGCTGCATTTTTGTCTTATTAACTTCAAGCAAGTGACCAACTGTTTATAAAAAAATATTACATTTAAATAAAAATTGTGGTCATTGGCAAGCTGCCATGGTGTGAGCGGAATAAAATACTTTGCACTGTGCTGTTATAGGAAAATAATGAACACTGAGTTGACAACAATAACGCCACTTCAACTCGGGCCACATGACACTACCCCATCGTTTAAATAATAAGATATTGTCGAGTGGGACACCACAAAATAAGGGATGAATGACTCCTTTATAAACAGTACCTTTATTCCTCACATTGATTCCATTTCACCTTGTAGCCTAATAATTACTCACTTTTAACATTAAGCTTAATCACAAATGGCAATACCATTCTCATCCTAAGTAAGAATCATTGTGGACAATATCTAGGCATAGGGCTATGGTAAACAGCAAAACGTCAAAACAAAATGAATGTTCTTACCAGCTTTTATTAAAGCACACACTGGCTGACATATTGTTTATAAATCTACATACAGTATATACAGGTTAGGGCAAAAGTTTATAACATCATGGTTTTTGAATGAAAAAAAGTTAATCTCTTTTACAATTTATCTGCAAAAAATTCAAATGGTTAAAATAAAATGTTATATACCTATATCTATATATCTATTTACATACATACCTTGTTTTGTTATTAAGTTGTACCTCGGGTTCACATACACGATTTTTGCACTTAACTGTAGGTGAAAAATGCCTTTTTATTCTAAACATTTCTCATTTTTTATGTACAAACCCAGAGAACTATTTTCATATGACCTCTCAGGGAGTATGGACCCATAACCTCAATGTCAGAATGAATTCTTATTATATCGTGTCAAGGAGTCTTGCTGAGTGGCTGGGATGTCACAGAGAGGGTCAATATTTTCAATTAGGCTGTGCTAACAATAGAAAACAAGCCAAACATTGGTGCCAATGAATACAGTGGCCCTTACTGCGTGTGGCAGGTCTCCAGATTCGCTGCCTGGGAATTGATTGAAACTTTCCTTTACATTACCACTCAGGCCGAGGATAGCACTTTCCGAGAGGAGGATTCAGACACACACACACATCTGACCTTCGCTCCATAGGAGTTCATCAGGAGTGCAACATATTACCAGCTTGCCTGGTATTTAACCATTCTTTGCATTACTTAAATTAAAGTGAAGATAGGTTTGTTAGTGGATTGGTGACTCTACATTGCCCCTCAGGTGTGAAGAGTTTATGAACTTGTCTGCAAGATGCCAGTACAAACCATTTTACAGTATGTTCATTATAGATAGTGCATAAATTGAGTAGTGAACTTTAAGGAATGTTAAAAAAAAGAGAAAATTTGACATGTTCCCTTCCAAAAAAAAGCTCCAGAAGTCTCAATAAAAGTGAAATAATAAATGGATTCAATATAAAATCTTTCAGAGGCATATTTCCATTCTACTGGTTATGGACATTAGTAGTGAAGAATTGAAGTGTCTGCTGAATGCAATGGGAATACCATTTAATGTAGGTTGATGTGTTTTGATGTAAACTTGAGGGATTTTTGATTGTGTTTTGAGTGAAGGCTAAAACATGAAACTTTTGCAAGCTGAATGTGTAGCTACAAAACCTGATCTATTTCTAAGTTGATGAGTGAGCAATGGTAATGTGGTTATAATGTCAAGAAAAAGTATGACTACAAAGCTTACCTAATCTAAGCTAAAGTTTCATGTCTTTTCCTACAACTTGATTTGTGTAAATCATTATGAATTTGCCAGCAAAAATACATTACTGCTTAATTGTTGTTACAGAAACTCAACTAAGGCATCTATCTCTTTATCCACCAGTGTACATTCCAAAAGTTTTAAAATGTACACTATCTCTCTTACTGAAATTCCAAACTATATATTTGTTGCCTCTATTTTTTTTTTCTTAGAAAACACTCCCAGATTCAGAAAAAGTTCCACCGACCTTTTACCTTTTGCATTAATGATGAACTGCCAATATCCATGGTATGTTTTACTTTTAATTTGCCCTTGCAACACTACTTTTGTATCAATATTTCAAATCTGTTGGGGGCCTTTGATCAATACATTCTTCGGCAATACCATGGGCCAAGATGAAAGTTTGATCAGCTTGTCTAAATAATGCGTGCGAGCACAAAGTGCACAAATTTACTGCTCGAAGCAAGAACATAATTGGCTGGTTACTTGACGAAAATTGGCTGGGCATATTATCATGAAATTTCCCCATAAGAAACATCTATATTTATCATAGAGTGCACGAGACTGACAGTTGATGCATTGTGATTACAGTGCTCGTGAGAATAGTACAGTCCAGAGAATGAATGATGCTTCTGGCTGAGATCAGTACATGTCTGGGAAAGAGAATTTCCATTTATTTTTTCTCATTATAAACTGCGATATTATGAAATGGCCATCATTCAAACATACAGTATTTATGAGTATATTAGCTCAACTATAAACCTGTCCAAAAGTAGAATGCAAAAAATTGAGCACATATAATGTTAATGGAAATGTACTCACTTCAATTTATAAATGGTCTGCTTTGTGCATAAGAGTTTCATATTTTAGATAGAATATTTGGTTCAGGTGTCAAAGCTAGCCAGGCTGTGCTGAAGCAGAGAACATAGACCAGTTGGTGCTATTGTTACATTAGTTGTGGAGCTTTGTTCCAGGCAGCATGGTAAAGCAATAGGCAGCATTACCCTAATGCAGTATTTCATTGTGATGTGGGAAAATCTGAAAGTACATCATAACCATTATGGTTAACTATTTTGGTTTCATTGCTTTAAACAGGGGTGTCCAATCTTATCCACAAAGGGCCAGTGTAGGTGCAGGTTTTCATTCCAATCAAACAGGAGCCACACCTGATTCCACCTGTTGGCTTTTAATAGACTCAGGTGTGGCTTCTGCTTGGTTGAAATGAAACCCTGCATCCACACCGGCCCTTTCCGGAAAAGATCGGCCACCCTGGTCTAAAAGGTGGGGGGAATAAATGAAAGTAGTTAAATGGCATATGCAATTTAACTGTTAGATAGTGTTGTTATAAATGCTTCCACAGTTCAAAGTAACCAATTACCCAAACAGTGACATTAGCACCCTGGTGGACCATGGTAGTTCTGCCCAGGTGTAATATACAGTACCACAGTCAGAAATATGATGATATAAACCGGAGGTCACATTAGGTCTTACTGTAAGTTATGAAGCACCAAGCTTGTTCCTGGAGGTTTACCTTAAGTACAGAGTTTGGGGTTTAATAGCAATAGTCAGGGATCAATGGTATCAATTAGCTAGCACCACTAAGTCCCTTGTCTTTCAAAGATAAAAAAAAAAAAAATCAGATTATTTACTGTTAACCAATGTCTTAAGGTGGATTAGTTAAGAATTTTGTTGAAACAAGCTCAACAGCACCACCAACAGGTGTAAGAAAAATGCAGTCTTGCCTAACTTCTTCACGAAGACCCCGACTAAAGAAAGATGGGGTCTGACATCTAAGTCCGTTGTCAGTACAGTTTTGATTGCACAGAGTGAAATGCTCCCTAGATTCAATCTCTATTTAAGCTCATATTTTTAGCTTGCTTTTTTGCTTTTGTAACACGTCATCAGCAGTGGTTGAGAAGGGGCATGTGGCATATAGTTACGGGTATAATGAACATGAATGAGGTGGTATAATTTTTTCCAAAAATTATTTTGGAAGTGAAACTAAATGTAAAAAAAACTAAGAAAATATTGCCCAGTCAGTGTTCAAATATTGCATAATGTTCAATGTACAAACAAACAAAAGGATAGACATTAGAACAGCAAGTTTTGTGTTTGGTTTTGTTTTGGGTTTTTTTGTTTTTTTGTTTGTTTTTTTTTGTTTGTTTGACTAGAAGGGTTATGACTTTTTTTTTTCAAAGGAAAGATGGCATGAACCCAGTGGAGCATAACAGACCCTTTAAAAAATCCTGAAATCCTGAATGCTGTTCAAATTAAAGTATTTTGTGTGTGTGTGTGTGTGTGTGTGTGTGTGTGTGTGTGTGTGTGTGTGTGTGTGTGTGTGTGTGTGTGTGTNGTTTTCATGAAAGTATTTTGTGTGTGTGTGTGTGTGTGTGTGTGTGTGTGTGTGTGTGTGTGTGTGTGTGTGTGTGTGTGTGTGCGTGATAGTTTCATCAGTCTTATTATTGCCATCGAGGAGACCTTGTGTTATAATGCATTGCTCAACACTAATAGTTTCATTGTCAAGCGAATGATAGGTATTAGATTTTAGCATCCCATCTAATACCACCACCAGTCATCTGGCAATAGTTATTGGTTAATAGGTACATGGTAATAATTAGTTTATGGTAAATGGTCAGCATTGCTTTGGTGGGTGTGTGTTTCAGCTGCTATTGTGTTTGATTAGTTCTCTCTCTGTTATGCAGCTCTTGAGGGATATTCCAGATGACTGAGACTGCTGCTGAGATGACCTGTTTCTTGTAGCCAACAGTGACTCAGAAATAAATGAGTCACTCTTCCGTACCATATACCCAAGTGCCCCTCAACACACACACACACACACACACAGTCACACATATGCACACACTGTTATCCAAAATGCCACGTGCTGTTGGAATATGACAGAGACTGAGTACTATTTGTTATTCTTTTGACACTCAATATAACATCACATGCATTGCTATGGAGAAAGATTTAGAATCAATATCCAGCACCATTTGTTGCTGTCCTACATTAGTCTGGACAAGGATGCATTTTCTGAGAGGAGCTCAACTCCCTGAACAGGCCTGAGGCTGTCTGTTTACTGTGTAAGTACAATAAGTACCAATTTTAAGATGATATAATATGGAGGATATATAAGATTTATTACACATTGAATTTGATTTAATATGCCGCTAGCAGGCAGCACATAAATAGGGTTAAAGGAACGAAATTTGCATAATTCACATTGCATTTATGTCTAAATTCTCATATATACGTCCATAATGCTGGATGGATCACAAAGACACTTGATCTAACCATTTGATTTCTTGTAATATCTCTGAAGACACAGCGCTGCTTAATCTAGTAGAAAAGATACATAACTGTGTGTGTTTTTATTTCGGGTGAAGAATGAGGACCCTGTAGCTACTAAAATATAATAACTGCATTACTATGTGATTTATTATATTTCACCCAGTTCACAAAATGTGCTGTTCTTCATTTGAAGTGTTTAGTACAGAAGGTCAGAAAGATCATCTGTTATTATTGTATTTTTTACTGTCCCCTTATCGCAAGATCTTATTTTTCCATTATTTTAAGAAGAAAAAGTTGTTTTCTCGAGATCAAGAGTTATTTTTCTTGTCATCTTTGAGATAACAAAAATTACTTTACAGAGGTAATAAAATGAATGATTTCTGAATAGATGTGAACTAAAAAAAAGTTGGTGTCTAAACCACACACAAACATTGGTTTGTGACTACATACCGAGCAAACCAGAAACATTGGCTTCAGACTACATGTGGACCAAACCACTAACAAGCATTGGCTTCTGATTACACATGGACCAAATCACCCTTAACTGTTCATTTCTGAGTGACATGGATCAGTCCATCCAGAGACATTCATTTCTGACTACACATGGATTAAACCACCCAGAAACATTAGTTGTTTAATACACATGGACCAAACCACCAAGAAACATTAGTTCCTGACTGCACATGGACCAAACCACCAAGAATGTTAGTTCTTGACTACATGTGGACCAAACCATGCAAAAATATTGTTTGAAACAAACAAACAAAAACTGATCGACACCTGGTTTCGTGGGTCTTTGTAACAAAACACCGATGTGTACCTGGTTTGGATCAAAAAAACATTAGTTCTTGGATATACATGGACCAATCCACCAAGAAATGTTAGTTCTTGACTACCACCCAGAAGCCACCCAGACAGCACTCCCCACCACCATTATTAAAAAAAAAAACAACAACTGTAATAACATATCTGTGCCAAGACTCACTGAAGCTGTTCTGATGGCTCATGATGACTCAGCACCTTAATAACACACTTCATGTTGTTGTTTTTTTCCCTTTAATTTGTCAATTTGTCCTTTTGCATATATATTGAATTAGATGCAGGCAAATTTCTTTTATGGCTCTTCAGCATGGCCCTTCAGTGTTCTTAAGCATTGACATATCTTCAGGAGTGTTGTAACATTTATAACAAAAGCAAAGGAGGTGCAACTGTTTATCAGAGGAATATCTCACACACATAGCAAATGTATAATAGCAGTAAGAACCCTATAAATGCTAATTGTTACCTAATCACATCAATAATGCTGAGAATTCAAGCTGCAATCTTTACAAAAGTCTCTTTTATACAGGGTGAAGGATAGAATAATGCTTCACTTGAGTATAAAGCTATTTCTAGCTTTTGACCTTGGAATGATTGAATATATAACCTGTATCCCTCTCAGAGAGAGCGAAACGATTCATCTACAAAGTGTCACTGAATGTAGTTATAGCAAATGTGCCTATGCAGCCAGCTGCAATAAATAAATAAATAAATAAATAAATAAATAAATAAAGTTCAGACAGAAAAATACACAAATATAAGATTTTTGATTAATTGATTGCTTGCATGAAATGAAATGCAAGGAATAAAACACTTGGGGTTGTGCTGTTATAGGGAAAATAATCAACAGTGGGGTGGTATGGTGCAGACCAACATGAAGCGGCGTTACCGTTAACGTTAAATACCGGTTACAGTGCGGCATTATAGAAAGACACATCATGATTTTTATTCTAAATTTGAATGTAAATTACAACATCTCGTTCTGTTGTGCTAATATTCAATTCCAAGTCGTTGATATTGGTGGTCTCGCTCTTTCCAACATTGCTAATTCCAAGATCCAAAATCTCCAGAAAAATTCACCATATCAACAATTACACATATTTTTTAACCTGTTTATGTGGAGCATCGGTCATACAAGTCCCTATACTTATAGGTACTATAGAAATGATCAGACAGTAGAACGAGCACTTTAATATGAACCTTACAGCCAAAACTATCGTCAGAGCTGTTTTTATAGAAAATGACTCAACACCCGACCAATCAGAATCATGCATTCAGCAGCGCTGTCAGGAGCATTATGTATGTGTGTTTCACCGATGACTTTCTTTTGAAACTGAGTTATTTTAATGACATATTAAAGCTATAATTTGTAATTAGATGGGATGTGACCATCAATTTGAAATCAAAGCTCCAAGAACACAGTTAACTTCACTGCAGAAGAGAAATGGTTTTCATAATTTGCATAACACATAAGAAGGGCCGTTCCATGGCCTTAAGCTATGATTTTGATTTCTAATAATTAACATCGGCCTTACACACTTACGTCTTTGAAGCAATTACAATCTAAAAAAGCTGAATTTATTTCACCTAATTTACTTGTGTGGGAAGGAAATTGAGAATATCAACCTAGTTAATTTACAGACCTTTAACTCCTAATTTCAAAGTCTCCAGAGAGAATTCAAGACTTTGCACAATTTGGCATTGCTTTTCCAAAACAGAAACCAGTGTAGATATGAATAAGAATAAAACCTTGAAGGAAGCAGTCTTTGGGGAAAAAAGTCTGAAATATAATAGAGAAATATCAACCTGTTAAAAAAGCAGAAAATTGCTTTAACTCCAGGGGCTACTGATGGTTGGTAAATAAAGTTAAGTTAATTTAAACACTGCACTTTTTGCCAATATGAAAAAACTGACACAAAACTGTGTGTGCTGTATGAATCATTCAAAAAGTAAAATTACCCTGTCGTTAAATCCTTCTGTGCTGTAATTGTAGTATTGATTCATACATGGTAACTTTTATGCCATTTTATATGAAAAAGCTCTTGCACACATTTTCACTTAATTCACAGTAATAGAGAGACAGGGAGAGACAACTGAGGCACCGTTTCGCCCTTCTAATAGAAAACTCTGCTTGAAGCTGTTTTGTTGCTGTTGTTAATTTTCTCTATGCTACTCGCATTTCTCGCTTAAAAAATCTACTATGTGCTAGCAAGTTAAAGGAAAAATTCACCCTGAAGTCCTTGTATATTAATCTTTATAATTAACATGTGATCATCAGTTGCAGCCAAGATTTATTTTGTAATGAAATTCATCTTTTATCGACATATTGGTCTATTTTCACTTTGGTTAATGATTTCCCCACAAGGCCTTTTGACTACCTGCTGAGAGTGTTGTCAGTGGGGTTTACCTCCAGCCTTTTGCTTCATTTCCACCTAAAGAGAGCAATGCAGCAGAGCTTTAGTCCTTTAGTCTGTTCAGCTCCCTCATCTCCTCATCTGTACACTCTGCTTAAACAGATCAGCTTCCAAAAGTTCAACTTTCATGCTTATAGCACCATCAAAACACCATCGTGCTTGTCATCTCGGAGATAACTAGCCAAGCCGAGTCTCTCCCACGACCCAGAACAACTGGACTTCACTGCATTCTGGAACTTTGAGTCCAATGTTTGCTGTCTCCACTAGTTTTATTTTGGATTTCTCTTTTGTTTCTATTTTATTCTTTTGTTTTTAGAGGATAACAGTGCTATTATCACTATGTTTGAGATTATTTAACCTCCTATTAAACTGCACTAGCAATGTCCAACTGTGATGTCAGAGCAGCAGACAACACTAACTTTTCACAAACTAGCACAAGAACCGCTAAGCACATTTCAGTATAAATGTATTAAATGTGTTTCTGTGTGGGGTTTTCCTTTAAGATCAGCATATCTAAGCTAAGTTGATACATTGCCTTGGTAGGTCAGCTGGAAAGAAGAGTGGAAGAGTTCTCTCAGCTCTGCAGAACGCCTACTAAACAGTCGCCTGAAGACTGCAGCTCTGTGTTATGGACTGTGAAGCTAATGTTCATCTGCCACCCAGGCCCAGTCAGCAGAGTTTAATGAGCCATACTGCATTAAAGCACTCCACTCAAGTGTGCCTCTCAAATTCTGTCTTATTATAAAAGAAAATTTATTTCCTTTGGTCTCTCTTGCTGTTCCGGCTGTGATTATTTCAAATCATTTCTCAGGGGACAAGTGAAGTTGAGGAGTATCCATCCAACAAATTTATCAAACAACAATGTCTGTTGATTAAAGGTTCCAGTGGATATCAAAATCTGTTGTGGTTTCTGTCCATCCAATCACACAGCCTCTATTTGTGTCTTGTTATGCAAAATACCAAAGTGGCTATTTTAATGTAACCCCACACTCAAGAATGATTATAAGTGGTTAATTTCGCTCGCATGCTCTTTATTCTAATTACATACACAATGCCTGGTTGTCCTTAAAAGTCTTCACTTGTCTAAAATTACATTTCACCAATGTACATCTATAATAAGTATGAACTTGTCTTAAACTTGAATGCACATGTCTTAGACTTTAAGATTTATGGGCAATTCTGTCCTCTTGCCTTTTTGTAATACTGTATGGTTCTCGAAGTGAGGTCCAGGGACCCCCAGGAGTCCATGAAGCATATCCAGGGGGTCCATGATTTTTTTATTTTGTTAGTGATGGAAATTTTACCATTATCAGAGTTATTATGTTTATTGAGTTATTAGTCTATTAATCCAAACCTCAATACCTCAAACACCATGCAGGCCTATAAATAATCAGCTCAGTTAATGGAAAGTTCAGGAATAAAAGCTTCAGTAAATAGAAAAAAAATAGGATCATGAATATGCAAGCAGAATGTCTGTACACAATTTGTTTAAAGATGATGTGGGTAATTTTGACCTATATACTTTCAAGACCAAAAATAGCTGCACAGACTCAAAATAAACATGTATTTGAAACATGTAAATTGATTTGACATTGTTTTGACTGGGTCTGACTGCACCTGCTCAGGGGATATAAAGAGCTTTCCCAAGCTTCCTTCTTCAATACTGCAACAGACATTCTCAGACATGGATGGTCAGAATTCAGATCCTGAAGACTGACAGTCGAAGAAGTCCGATCACCACTTTAGGACTGTAATAGAGGTTTCAGAAAAAGAGGATACTTCAGAGACAGAGGCCAAGCTAGTAGGCAATCCTGATTTTTGAATCTTTAGATGGAGAGAATTCAGAGGATCAATCTGCCAACATCTCCGCGCTAAAAGATGGAAATGAACAGGAAACAGCAACCATTCTCAGCAGGGCCATGCGAATCTAAAGATGGTGATATATTATGGCACCCTTCACCAAAACAAAGACACAACAGACTTCTAGTGTAATAAACATTGTTCCAGAGCCTACATGATTTACAGTTCTAAGATCCAGAGCCAGCTACAGGCCCAGCAGCTGCAGCTATACTCCAAAATTTGGATTACACACCCACAGCCAATCAACCAGCAATGGATCTGGTGAATACAGGTGATGGCAAGAAGTGTAAAAGATGCCAGGTCTGGCCCTTTGACAAGACAGAAAAACGACCACCATATGTACAAGGTGCAGGAACTAGATTTCAGAAAGCACTCAATTACACTACGCTCACCATGTACAGAGTATTCATAAAGATATTTTAAAAAGATGAAATACACTATATCGCCAAAAACCTGTGGACATCTGACCACCACACCCATATGTGGGTCTTCCCCAGACTGTTGCCACAAAGTTGGATGAACACAATTGTCTAGAATGTCTTTATATGCTGTAGCATTAAAATTTCCCTTCACTGGAACTAAGGGGCCCAGATGCCACTGTGCACAAAGCAAGGTTCATGAAGACATGGTTTGCCAAGGTTGGAGTAGAAGTACTTGAGTACAGAGCCATGAACTCAAGCCCAGTGAAAACCTTTGGGATGAACTAGAATGCCGACTGCACCCCAGGCCTTCTCACCCAACATCAGCGCCTGACCTCACTAATTCCCTTGTGGGTAAATGAGCAAATCCCCACAGCCACGCTCCAAAACCTAGTGGAAAGCCTTCCTAGGGACTAAATCTGGAATGGTATGTTCGAAAAGCACATATGTGTGTGATGGTCAGGTGTCCACATACTTTTAGTCACATAGTGTGATATCTATAGTATATACAACTTGTCAAACCAGAAAAAAAACTACAGGCCCAGTGAAATAAATGATAGAAAAAGCACATTGCATTACCTGAATTAAGGAGTCTCATCAAAATGTCTGTTTGTAATAAAATAAATATTTTTATTAATAAAATATGCTGTATTACTTCTTCAGGCAAGCCATAATAACATTTTGTTGTTTTTGAGTGCGTAAAACTAAGTGGGTCAATACTTTCATCATAAATCAGATTAATTAATGAACATAATATTTGAATAGTTGTTTTATGTTCAGAAGGGGTCAGTGAAAGTTATTTTACAATTAAACGGCTCTCTGGCTGCAAAAAGTTTGAGAAACACCGCTATAGAGTAACCATAGTGGTGCAATTTTTAGTAGTTTCTTGGGCATTAAGTTATTTATTATTCAACTACTTTTAAAACATTCTAATAGTCTTAATCTTTAATTGTTTAAACACTCTTTACTGCAAACAGTGTTAAATCTTCTGAGTTTGACCAAACTCTGACAGGCTTTTATTATTAGACAATAAAGAAATCAGACTGATATCCTTACTTCTAAACTGAGTTACAAATTCTTTTATAAATGTGGATTTTTCTCCCCTGTAGGGGTTCTGCACACAGAGATGAAGGGTAATATTTTTTGTAGTTACGTAATACAGACTAGTACAGACCTTAACTTCAGGTCATATTTAATTTAAGGCCTTTTTTAAAGCTTCAAAAAAAAAAAGAAAGAAACTTCACACTGCTTTGAATGTTAAAAAAAAATAAAATAAAAAATGAAAACGTGCTGTACGAAAGCAAAGCTTCTACTGGTCATATAATCAACAACACCAGTCCAATTATGCATTTTTGCTGCAAGGTGCAGACATTAGAAAATGCAAGATCCCCAGAGACCGAGAAATGGCTTTTTATTATCCAAGTTCAAGAAAAGCCCAGAAATTCTAGTCAAGTGGTAGCCTAATTGACTAGTAGAGCTGACACAACTATTTTAAATAATTGCAACTGGCCATAATTATAATGACTGGTGCAAAGCTTCCCCGCTCCAAACTTAATAAAGCAATACGAAACTTCATTTCTTCTAATTACATGACATTCATTAGGGTGAATCATGACAGTAGTGGTCTATCTTTTTTTGTTCTCAGGAACTATTTTAGTAGTTTGTTGTAGGTAGTTAGTAAAGTTAAATATTTTGTTAGAAATTTGTATTTTTTGGCTCACTGCTGGTTAAAAAAAAAAAAAAAAAACTTGTCATAGCCTTAGAAACTCAGGCTTCTGGCATAACTTTTTCCTTCTCTGCTCACAGATCTTTAATGCAATATCAAATTCATTAAACTTGTAAACAATTGTGTGTATATTCTGTGTTCATGGCGATTTTTTGCTCTATTTTGCCTCTTAGTGGAATAACAGATACTAGGGTTTGTTTGTTTGTTTTTTAACCTTTCAATTCAATTACAGACCCAAATATGATTTAGTACAGGGATTCTAAATTCATTTAATGGACCAGTTTCAAACCATTATCCGCATTCTTACTGAAAATGGACAATTATAGATTGGATAAATGCTGCCTGGTCTTTCTCCAATCTTCAACTGCCTAGTTTGGGTGAGCCTGTGCCCACTGTAGCCTCAGATTCCCATTCTTGGATGACAAGGGTGGAACCCAGTGTGCCCTAAGCTTAGCATATTGTGCATTCTGAGATGCTTTTCTGCTCAACACGGTTGTGGTTATTTGGGTTACTACAGCCTCCCTTTCAGAATGAACCAGTCTGGCCATTCTCCTCTGACCTCTCTCATCAACAACACATTTCTGTCTGCAGAACTTCTGCTCACTGGATGTGTTTTTGTTTTTCACACCATTCTGTGTATGAAAATCCCAAGAGGTCAGTATTTTCCGAAATGCTCAAACCAGCCTGATTGGCATAAACAAAACATGCCATGGTCAAAATCGGTGAGATCACATTTTTCCCCATTCTGATGTTTGGTGTGAATTTTAACTGAAGTTCCTGACCTGTATCTGCATAATTTTGTGCATTGCACAAGTGTACCAGTATCCCTATTAAAGTGGCCAGTGAGTGTGTGTTAAAACAATACTTTGGAAAATTAGGGGGGGTTATTTGGTAATAAACTGTAATCTGTGCACCTGTTTTGTAGGTCATATATGTTCAATTCTTGTTGCTCATTCAGAATGTATCTGTTATCTAAAATGACTTTGACACCCCTGGTCTTGATTAATACTCTAATTAAATTTACTTTAATATACAAATCATGCCAATAATACACATGTATAGGCAAGGCATTTGGATGAGCAATAATAATCACATACAAGCATGCTGAAGAAAACCCCTCTTGTAAACATACACAAGCATTATTGTCATGAGAAAAGATGCCACATCACTTTCCTTTTGAAACATATGGTGCATAAAGCAATTAACATATGTAACCATAATACCTTCCATACTCCTGCAGTGCAGCAGGTGTCACTTTTTGATTAGATCATCTTCAATTATAATTTTAATTAAGTGTCCTACCTAAAGTAGGATTTGAAAAGTCCTTGGGAGTGGCTGGAGGATTAAGCAGCTAAGGGGGAAACAGACACTGAGCATGAGCCAAGCAGAGAAATATGAGGGGGGGAAAAAAGACAATAATTCAGAAAAACTGAGCTCATAAACAGTAGCAGTTGCTGAGCAACAAAGCTGCACAGTCGGTGGCCAATGTCCAAGAACCACAACTCCCTCCCCCTCAACCTTCCCCTGTGTGAATATGAGACAAATTCCCCACGCAATCCTGGGCATTAAAGACTTTCTCTACTCCCATATGACATACAGCAGAAGGTGAGGATGTGCCAAAGATACCCATCCTAACACTGTTTATGTGACTTGAATGTGTTTTGACATTCACCTACACTACAGTTTGGATAATATATTCTCAAGGCTTGTCCTTATGGATTATCCATTTATGACCCAAGTATGAGGCAGGTGACAATGACCAGGAAGTGTGTGTATTTAGTTTAGACAAACAACAGTAAATGATTGACATGAGAATTGCACTGGCTCATAATGCCTCCGAGCAAACTATCTGATTTTCAGAAAGCACTAAGGAAGACATTCACCAAATAATATATGATAGTAAATAAAGAGCAAGGAAACTGTATTGTACTGAAACTGCCAGTGGCTATCCATGTATCACTGTGTGTGGGTAAGTAGCCTGGTCTTCAAACAGGTAGCTGTAGGATTGTAGAGTATGACTGACATGCTACTTTGAGAAATTTTCAATTCGGTAATATTCACACGTAAACTAGTATTTTCAGAGGTATTCAACAGTACTTACTGCCAATCTTACAATTTTTGATACTACTGATTGGCATAACAGATTGACAGGTATTAGATCCTCTTTTAAGGTTTATCCAATCATGTGCATTTATGTATTATTTAGCTGAAAGCAGCTCATTGGACCAGAGACTACAGGACTAGAGACAATGGCTGGAAACTGTCATAATTGATATGTCTTATTTATAGCCGTGAACTGATCATTGATAGAAAACCATTTAAAAGGTACATTCAGTCGTGTTAGTGCTGGCTTCTCTGGTCTGTGGTTTCTCTTATGTCAGAAGGTTCTGAGTCAGACACAGACATGATTCAGTAGTAGTCTCATGCCTTGTCGCAGCCTGAACACTATTTGTCATGTTTTCCTTAGGGTAATTTATACATGAATATATGATATACACCCATGAATGTGAGAATGTTCTTTCTTTTCTCAAATTCATGTCCTTTTAATTTATAATAAATTGATTCATTCATGCCCTTTAACCTCTCTCCATATGAGACGTGGCTAATGCATAAATATATGCATTATTTGTTCATATATTTATATAAGGTCTACAGCAGATGCAATTTCCTTGCATTAGCATTTCCTATACCTTTTTTATTCCTTTCTTTCTTTCTTCCTTTCTTTCTTCCTTTCTTTCTTTCTTTCTTTCTTTCTTTCTTTCTTTGTCCTTTGTTGTTTGTATACAGTATATACCAACTAAGTAATAAAATACAATGGAACTTGCTGTGATATGAAAGTGTTTTATTCCTCTTTAACCATAGCAATTAACCAATGATTTAAATTTTTTATTAATTAAAGAATAAGTTGTACCTTTTGTCCACTTATAGTTATGTTTAATATTGTGAAATGTTCACGAAAAAGTTAGTTATAGCAGCTATAAACAGTTGTTGTCTCACCAACCTCTCTTTTTTCTCTCTCTGGAAGTTAATAAGACAAAAAAATGAAGCTTGTCATGCTGCAGAAAATACACAAAGTGAAAACTTCTCTGTCCTGAAAACTTTCCCATGCTGAAAAAGGAACAGCTTTACCTCTGACTGTTTCAAAGCAATGACACTGGAAAATCTTTCCAAAAATGCTAAATGCTCTGGTGTAAATGTGTGATAATGAGCTAGTGGGTGGGACTGGCTGAGATGGAGAATTTTGCAATGAGTTGCCAGTTATTGGTTATTCTGGAAGCCTAGTAGTATATTGGTCCAAATGCTGTGTATGTATGTGTGTATAAATACACTCAGTGACCATTTTATTTGGTTCTCTTACCATATATCTACACTAAGTGGCTCATACAGTTACTGACTATAACCCATCTGTTTGTGTGCATTTACAGTTACAGGATTTAAACAGATGCCCTTATCCAGATATGAGATGCCCTTATCCAGATGATTTTAGAAGTGATTTGTAGTCTATCAAAAACATATCCTCATACTAGTTCACCATGTCGTGGACTAAGAACACCATGGAGCTAAACCCTGTTGGGGAAGATTAGAACAGCATGAAAGGAGTACACACCAGACAAGGGATTTTTTATTATTAGAAGTGTTAATGCAAATGCTTGCTGAAGAGGTAGGTGTTTAGTCTTTGAAGACAGACAGTGTCTTAGCTATTCAGACAGACAGGGGAAGTTCATTCCAACACCTGGGTCTCAGGAAAGAGAAGAGTTTTATGCACATCTTCCTTGCACTTTGGAGTGATGGTGGGTCCAGTTGAGCCATGCTAGAGGCTCAAAGAGAGCATGGTGCAGAGCGGGGTGTGTTTAGTACCTTAAGGTAGGAGGGTCCTTGTCTGCTTTGGCTTTATAGGTAAATGATAGTTTTTAAATCTGATGCAGGCAGATAAAAAAGCTAGTAGAGGGAACGCAGCAATGGGCTGTGGTGGGAGAACTCGGGGAGGCTGAATACAAGCTGTGCAGCTGCATTTTGGATCAATTGCACGGGTCAGATGGCACACAGGGGCAGACCTGCCAGGACCGAGTTGTAGTAGTCCAGTCTCTAGATGACAAGGGACTGAACAAGCACCCGAGTGACCTCTGTAGATAGAAATGGCTGGCCAAACATGCATGACTGAGTCAGGTTAGCAACATGAGGTGAGAAAGATAATAGGAATGACACACATCCAAACCCACTCACTCACATACCCACACACTGGCACTGACATGGTAGTGTATGTTGCACTGGTATGGGTTTATCAGGTGCCATAGTATTTACACTGTTGCTGAGAAATAGTCTGTCAAAAAAAATAACCACCCAGCTGACAGCAGTCCTCCAGTCCTACCACTGATGAAGGGTGGGTGAACAAAAGCCTAACAAGGTTGTTGTACCTAATAAAGTGAAAAAGTGGCTCAATAAGTGTATACACTGCTTACATTGCCCCATGATAATCCTTGTATCATTATCACACATAGTTCAAGATTTTCCAAGTTCAAGAATCACTGTGGACACTACTTCTTACAATGGGAAACGGGACCATGTTTATTTATTATGTGCAGATACTACTTCATATTTCCCTTGTTATAGAACTTATTCAATATTCCTGCTGGGGTGAGGCTGAAATCTAGTGTATTATTTCACAATAATCCACAGCATGATGGATTGTACAAGCTTTCTCTGGCTATTTTCTCTGTGCAGTTTTATTTTTTGGTTCAGTTCAGGTCCATCCGCAGACTAGAGGCTTTGGTGGCTGACCTTATTCTGCTCTTAAACTGACTTCATGGTTTACAGGACACACGCGCTGCCGAGAATGTATAATATCCTAGACTGGAACCACAGACATAACAGTTCACAATGGCCAGAAAATAAGGCATTTCTAAGAATTTTCTTGCTTTTCACACACAGTATTTTTTTTTTTTAAATAATTCAGTATTGTCATCCAGTATGGTCTGAGCAAAAATGAAAGTTAACAACAGCCCAAAGGCAGTGTGAAATTCCCTGCCACAGGTTCACCACTGATATAATGAAAGAAACTCATGAACACACCTTTGTAAACAAATATAGCACCAGGGAAATTAAGTTTGCTTAAGGAAGTTGGGCATCTGGTGCTAGGTTTTAGTTGGGTGCCCCATTAAGATGTCAATATTTCCAATATCAGTAATTTCAAAAATTTACTTCGATGTAAAAAAGTTGGTTAAACCAACTTTTTAAATGATTCTAATTTTGATGGCTAATGAATGTGGGAGAATTTATATTAAATAAGCCCATAAGAATTGAATTTTTTACAGTGACAATTAGAGTTATAAGACAATTAAAAGGGGAGTGCTGTTAGGAAAATAAGCCAAGTCTGAGTCTGATGCATTGTCTAGAATGTCTATGCTGTAACATTATGATTGCCCTTCACTGGAACTAACAGAGCCAAACCTGTTCCAGCATGACAATGCCTCTGTGCAAAAAGTGAACATGAACACATGGTGTGCCAAGGCTGGTGTGGAAGAACTCAAGTGGCCTGCAGAGAGAACTGACCTCAACCCCACTGAACACCTTTGGGATGAAGTGGAACACTGAATGAGCCTGAGGCTTCCTCACCCAAAATCAGTGCCTCACTTCACTAATGGTCTTAAAGCTGAATTGGCAGAAATTTCCACAGCCACTCTCCAAAATCTAGTGGAAAGCCTTCCCAGAATAGTAGAGAATACAGAATACAGGGTGGATGACATCTGGAATGGGATGCACACATGGATGGATATGATTGGTCAGGTGTCCACAAACATCTGGCCATATAGGCTATATAGAAATACGCAATGGCCAAGCAAAATGTTACATATTTGAAAATTATTTAATATATTTTAACAGGATTCAGTATTCCTGATGAAGCTTTGCACATTCTTGGCATATTCTCAATCAATTTCATGAGAGAGCTTCACCCAGGAGGCTTTTCTTAAACTTCATAAATAGTCCAAAGTCCTTGTTGTTTCTCATAAATTCAAGTGCAACAAGTTGTTTGGGGAAACAACTAAATTTTAACTACTTATTAAAAATGTAAAAATAACATTTTTAAATAACATTTATAAACATATAAACAACTATTTATATTTGTATATTATATATATTTATATATGTGAGTGTGTGTGTGTGTGTGTGTGTGTGTGTGTATGTGTGTGTGTAAATAGATATATACATAGCTATTAATAATATAATAATGAGCTTTAGGACAGTGAGCTCATTACAGGCAGGCACAAATATAAAATATTGAATCTTTACATCATTTTAACTCCAACAAGCTTCTTCCTGAAGCAAAGGCATATCAAATGAAGCCCTGTGTGTGTTTCTAGCTGAAACGATGCTCAGTATATACCATCTGCTTGCTTTAGCATTCTGAAAATTTCATTCAAATCACTTGTTTTCTATTTCGCCCATCTTGTCTTTGACCTTGGATGAGCAACCTATTCGGCTGTGCTCCAAAAACACTGGCATCTTGTCCTGTCTCGTGACAGACAACATCAAGTTAATCTCACAGACTGCTCACCTCTGAACTCTTCATGTGATTAGGAGATTAGATTCAGCCACCGCTGTGATTGCATCCTCGAAGGTCACATCACTATGAGAGGCGCTTTCTTTGGTGCAGTCCTCCAATCCTGAGAGTGGTAGATGCACCACAGATTTGCTGATATGCTAACATTCACATCTGGTATTGTTTCTTCAAGTACTTGTAGGCAGAGATGAAAGTTGAACTGAAAGTTGAAAGTTCTGCAAAGTTAATAATGCAGAAATGCTGGAATGTCACCATTGGCAAAAGTGTGAAGTTGCTGGATTTGCTTGGATGCCTACTCAAGGTGAAAATTAGCAAAACATGCATTGACAGGAGTGACATGCGGATCCTTTCTGTTTTTCTTTCAAATATAGTACATAAATAACTAGCTATAATAAAGTGTTAATGAACCAGTGATGAGCAGTTGTCAGTACATGAGTTGCAAACAAAATTAAAAGTAAACGTGCTGAAGGTTCTTTAGAGCGATGGCGTAGAATAACCATTTTTTTATTACCTGAAAAACCTACTGATCTATTGACACAATAATAATCATTTTCCACCACAAGCTTTGTTCCACATAATGGTAACATTTATTGTGTGTATTTTTCTGTAGTTATTTGTGCCACCAACAAAGATCCAGAGTTAAAGATTTACCATCTTCTTTAGAAAACCAAAAATATGTAATACTTCACCATAATTAATGGATATTATGTAACATATCTGTTAGCATGAACAAACCATGAACTTTATTGCACTGAAGCATTAATACCCAATCAGTAACATTAATAAAGTAACAAATGTTTTATCAATTGGTGGCATGTTGGTGTAGTAGAGGCCGATGCGAAGCAGATTTACTATTAGCACTCCAAAGGTGATTATTTTCCTCTAACAGCACATCCAGACTTGCTTTATTTCTTTGCCACTACTTACATGTTTTCACTTAAAGAATTAAAGAAACATTTTATCTGTTATTGTTACATTTAATATATGTTTAATGTTATAATTTGCGCTATAACTCCCTCTTTTTTTTTTTTTGAAGTTAATATGACAAAAAAAAAATACTGCTGAGAAATGTTGAGACTTTCCTGTGTCTGAAAAAGTAAAGTTACAACTGTACTTCTGACTGTTACAAAGCACTGACGCTGGAGACTCCTTCCAATATCAGCATTTACACATGCTTTTTAAATTCATTTATTAATAGCCATAGATTATATGAAGCATCTGAAGTGCCTGTGAATGAGATGTTTTAATAAAAACAGTAATGTATTAGAACTAGCGCATTAATATAAACCTGTGATTTGCCTTGTAGCTGGTACTACTGTCAGAGCTGAAAAGCAATCAACGCCTTCTGAATCAGAATCGAGAATTCAGTAATGCTGTGGTATTAAAATGGTTATTGACTGTCTAAAAACTACCCTTCAACATTACGAGTAAACAGGTTTCTGTTCTTTTCAGGACAAAAAAAAACAGGTCAAAAGTCTGGTCCATGTTAATTACACATACATTACAACTGCAGGTGAGAGAAGTTAAAAAAGTTAAAAAAAAACAACAAAAAAAAAAAACAAGTTTGTTGTGAAGGTGTAAAAGAATTGCACAGATGACAAGTGTTCACACTGCAGGATTAACTAGAGTGGATTAACAGAAATCCACTAAACAAGCATTGTGCCAGTCAGTAGAACGTTTCAATAGATTTATCCCTCTCTTTGTTCTTAGTCAACCAACATATCCTATCGCCATTAGTTCTGAAGGTCACCGACAAACCCTGTTTAGCTATGCAGCACAAGGTACAAAGTCCTTTGTTGTGATTTGGGCAGAGGGGATTTGGGGGATTCTGAAGTGCTGATGAAAAGTCTAAGTGTTGTGGGATCCTTTGATAATTACATCATCAAAGGAAGGTTTCGAAATATGACGTGACTAGCAATATATATGTGTCATTTATTTTCAGACATCAGAGCGGAGTGAGACACCTCATTCATTTTAATTACTCGGCACGA
This sequence comes from Pangasius macronema, assembly GCA_037577455.1. Lineage (NCBI taxonomy): Eukaryota > Metazoa > Chordata > Actinopteri > Siluriformes > Pangasiidae > Pangasius > Pangasius macronema. Next base: position 7,986,760 of record CM074959.1, on the reverse strand, counting down.
TTTCAGATGAAGAGGTGAGGTTTAATAAGTTAGAGTGCTATATGCACTGAGCAATCCATAACTTTCTGGAAAGATTCAGAAGTCATTTTTTTAATAAAGTAAATGTGTAAATAAATAGATAAATAGACCAGCATTATTTTGTTAATTATTCTATGGTGCCTGAGAAAGAGGTTGTGTTCACCACAACCCTGACCAGGCAGTTACTAAGGATCATATCTGATTACTCACGTGTACCCTCATTAAAGTAAAAACCTCCTTTGCACAACTTTTTTGTTGTTTCCTATGGGATCTCAGACCCAATGCACACCTCTTATCTCAACCAGATACCTTGTTAACTTTTCTGCCAATGCTTCTTTAAGAAATCATGTCTGTATTTGTATTCGTTTAGAACATATTATTTGTTCATTCCAAACTATGCATTCATATTCTGTTATATCCCTAGTATGTATACGCTGATTCACAGAATTTCAGCACACTCTATAGGGGATTCAGAGCATACGCACTGTAAAACAATACAGCATTCATAAGAAGCTGTGTTACAGTTTGTCAGATAACACATAGCGTGTTGCTTAATGTGTTTGTCTTAACTTAGTAATTAGATGTATCTGAACTATTTGAATTGAAATATTTGAACTTAGTAATTGAACTATTTGAAATGTAGCCATGGTCGAAGATAACAGCATTGAGCTGTCAGTGTCAATGGCTAATTGCTGCATGACACCTGAATAGCCATTTAGCTATGAATTTTGTTCTCATGCTCACATAATGTTTTAGCACTCATGTTTTGATTTTCTAATCAGGCACCAAATCAGGCGACTTCTACTAGGAGTAATGTCAACATGCCACATTGACACAGGATCATCAAAGAATGCATACATTTAATTTAGATTGTCTCCCATATCATTATAGCAAGGAGGCAAAAATTGTAAATGCTGTGGCTAAACTGTAGATGTTGGCAGGTCTGACTTTTTCCACTAACCACACAAGAAAGTGATAAGTTGCCTATGTCCCTTGTAGTTTGTCTCTTGTGGAACGCTGTTGTTGTTGTTGTTGAGAAATGGTAGTAGCTATATATAGCTTCTCAGTGTGAAATTGGTCGTTTGATTTACATTACATGCTAGACTTTGTAACTCAATGTAACTTCTAGGTTTGTTGGCAGATTAGCAAAGCAAGCTAACTACACTAGCTACACGCACTCACCAGAGGCACCAGCGATCTCAGCCAATTCCTTTCGAGCCATATTTTTCTCCCTAATGTCTTTATACACATTTAATGAGAGTTTGTACATGCCACGCATAAGATGAAACCATGTTTATACAAACAGAAAATGGAAACTCATTCCAGGTAGGAACTGAAGTTGAACTCTCCTGAGTTCAGGTTCGTTTTGCCCTTTCATGTAGTGTCTCTTTACGAAATCCTGCCAATTTTCTAGCCTTGTTTATTCCATGCATTGTACTGTATGTTGTTCAGACTATTCTTTATTCAATTCAGTTCAGGGTTTTTGATATAGCGCTTTTAATAACAGACATTGTCACAAGGCATCCTTACAGATTTAGATCATTAATGCCAGAGGTAATGCCAGACTGAAAAGGGAGCCCATCCTCTTCTGAGTGACACCAGCTAGTGGGATTGTAAATCATTACAGTATAGAGGGGTAGAAGAGTGAAGGTAAACAGTACTAAATGTGTTGAAAAGGCAGTTCAGTGTATGCATAATGTGAATAAATTTCCTTGATTAGCACAGTAACAGTTCTTAAGTGCAAGTCTATAGTCTCTGTGTGAGATTATCCACTGAAGCAATAGTGAGTCTTGCGCAAAACGGTTCTTTTCTCTGTTTTTCTCATTTGTCGCCTGATTGTGTTTTCACCCTTGCCAGATTTATTGTTTTGGATTTGGTACTGTCACTAAAGATTTTCTGCTTATGGATACCAAATCTTCTCCTGCGTCCAGTGTATTACAACTGGTTAATAAAATATTTATGCAATGCTAATGAAGGTATGGCCTGTTGTAGGTACCCTTGAAATAAAGTGTTACTGAGAAATGTTAACTAAATAGATCAGCCTTTCTAACAAGGTACCATTAGCAATGTATTTGCAACTTCACAAGTGAGAAAGAGGACCATTCAATGAGTGTGTGAAGGCACCATTACATCTATTTTCAGCCTAAGGGAGAAATGTTAACAGATCTCACTGCTGCATTGGGTTACATTTGAATAATAAGCATTTATCCTGTGTTTTTTTTAAATTAGGAAATTCATATAATTCCCAGGCTTTCTCTTAGTCCTTTGATGCTCATAATTAGCTAGGATTTTAACAGAGTGAGATAAATCACTAATAACTGAAAGAAGAGAAACATCTCAATGATTAACTAGTAACTAGTGCTTTGTGAGATCAGGGAATCTGTCATTAGATATATATATATATATAAATATATACATATATAAAATCTGTAGCGCTCTTACATGCAACTTTTCTAAATGTTCTACATGCAACTTATGAATTCAGTCAATCATACAATCAATAACTCTAAATGATTAGTATTTTCTTTCCTATAAGAGATGTAATCAGTACATCAGTGAAACAAAGAGAAGACTGCCTGGCCATTTTTTTTGTTCGAGCACTATCAGAATGAAGCATTTCTCCTTTCCAGCGGTAAGACATGTCAACAGCAATGGGCATAACATTAATGACATCTCTGTTTGCATTGCTGAATTTTGCTATGGGAGCAATGAAGAGAGGAAACACAAGGAAAAGGAGCTCATATATGATCTCATAACTCTGGAACCCCATTGAATGAATGTCATGTGTTGACATTCCAAATATCTACTGGTTTTACCTCCTACAGCCTCGGAAGCACTTTGCTTGCACAGCTTAAGGAGTTTTTGTCCATAACACCCTGATTTCTCAAGAAACCTTCTCAAGAAACTCTGTGTATTACTGCTTACTTTTTCTACATCCACTTCAGTTAATGTTCACATCAAAGATCAGAATAGGGAATGAATGTGATCTGGGTGATTTTAACCTTTGCATTTACAGTATATTGGTTCCAGATGGGATGGTTTGAGTATTCTGGAATCTGCAGATCTGCAGACATAATGGTGCAAAAAAAAACCCAATAATAATAAAATAATTTTTTTGTTTTAAAATCCTGTGAGCAGCGGATCAGTGGGTGGAAATACCTTGTTGATGAGAAAGTCAGTGGAGAATGGCGAAACTGGTTCAAGCTGCCAAGAAGCCTACAGTTACTCAAATAAGCACTCTTTACAACTATGGTGAGCAGAAAAGCATCTCAGAATGAACAACACTCCAAACCTTGAGATAGATGGGATGGCCGAAGACCACATGAGGTTCCATGACTCTCTGCCAAGAACAGGAATCTAAGGCTACAATGAGCACAGGCTCACTGGACAGTTAGAGACTGGAAAAATATCAATCCAGGCTTCACACACCTACCTAAACCTGACACACTGCCTTTATTTGTTTGCCTGTTTATACTGTGCTGTCAAATCATGCCAAAGTGATGTCCCTAAGGGTTCATAATAAAGAGAGAGTGGATGCGCATGGCTGTCACTACCACACATCACTTCACTGTAAACCTATCAACCTATGCAAAAGGTGTGACATCCATGGAGTGCTTATGTCATCTTTATCACAAAGCTCCCTCAGATAATCAGCAGGATAAGAAACCGACCAAAGAGACAAAGCCGAGCAGATACAGCTGAGTAGGAAATCTCATTTTAAATATTGAAACTGCTTGCACTACTTTGCCGATGGCTGTCGTTACGTTAAACGTCACTCAGCTTCAATTACTCTGATTCGCAATAAGAACAAGCATCAGAACAGATCAATCATGTGCCATTCTAAATCAACTCAAGCTCTAGCGCTGGATGCTGAGATTACTTCATAACTGTCTTAATGATTTAGCTTGGCACTAAATGTGTTTGTCATGAACGGTGGCTTCATGAACAACAGCCAGCTGAGCAAACACAAAAGAAAACACTTCCAATGGATTCTGGTGGACTTATTCAAACTAAGAGGTTATGATGATGCACCTTTTTCATAATCCAAATTTTTGGCTAGCAACCTCAGCTTCAAGGAACACTCTCTCTACAGGTATTAAACTGTGCCTTTCCTGTGTCCTTGTCACTGGGTTGGTATCCTCAAGGCTACATCTGTTGTACCTTTAGTGTATATCTATTTCACGGTAAGCATAGTTTATAGTTAAAAATTATTTATGGTACATAATTGGACCTTACACACCAGTCTTGTACCTTTAATTAGCTTTTAGAGTAATTTAGAGCCTTGTACACTTGAGGCTCTTACCCCAGTGAAGGAAGTGAAGGTAGCCCCAAGTGATAGTATGATTTGTTACCCTTTTCACTGAGTGTATTTTTTAGAGAACCTGTTGTAGAGAACCTCACTGCATTCAAAGCAACAAACAAAAACAATAAAGAAATAAATGGACACTTATGCAAGAAAGACATTATGTTTCTGGGCTTCTAGGTGGTGCAGCAGAAAATCATTTGCCCTATTCTCCTTAGATCGCAAGTTCAAATCCCAGTAATTCCACAGCCTTCAGGGGTAGGGAGTCCAAAAGAGTAAAACTGACTAAGCTCACTGGATGGGAGTGACTAGCCCATCATGAGTGTCTGTGAGCTCATGTATGTGGAAGAGGGCAGCTAGCGTTTTCATCTGAGTGTGTTATGCTGCCCTGTGACACAGCATAAGCAGCAGTTCAAAAAGATGCAGTTGTGCTAAACTTTACATGTCTTGGAGGAAGCACATGCACCTCCTCCAGTTGGAAGCTGTCATATTATAAGGGAGAGTTGGTTGGTGGATGGGAGTTGGTCAAGGTCAAATTAGTGTCTGTGCTATAATTATCAACTACTCTTTCATGACTCCTCTCCTCTTCAATGAAATAAAGAAACTGAAAATGTCTAAACCTCCAGTTCCAGCATTTTATGGATCTTCCCAGCATTAATTCCACGTGATGGCTGCAATCAGAGTACACTTTCAGGGTACTGCAACTTGCTCTCCTTTTCAGGCTTAAGTGTAGTGCTCTACTGCTTGGTCGTGACACTCAACCCAGGCTGGACTGGTATGCTTGTAACTGCAGGGAGGCAGAGTGGAACGACCTGCTGAGATGGTATCTTTGGTGGGAATTAAATGTTTCTGTGCCACTCCATGGTTCCATTATCTCTGTCACTTGAAAAACACACTGCATAATTTTATGCCACAAAGAGGACGGAAACCTGGAAATTAATCAGCACGTTTTCTAATGCAGAAGAACAGACTTGGCATACAATGTTGTCTTCTCTGCATGGCAACAAGTAAAGTCAAGAGGGTCGTTTCTGATGTATGTTAGACCATTAAATGGCATTGCATAGGTCCCTGAGCAGCATAGGTTAGCCAGACACAAAGGTGAACAACTCTTCTCATCTCAACATGAGACCTGGATTTTTAATGATAGGAAGGGTCAGGAGGTCTTTGCACTTCTGCATAGTTTTGTACTTTGCATTTTTGCCATGAAGTGTTATATGTGAGGAAAAAAATATTTGATGCGAACTGCTATAAGAAAATAATCAACAACAGGTGGTGCAAAGAAGTTCGATGCCAAATGACATTACTGTTACCACCCTTTTCTTTTAATATAGAAAAGATTCCATATTAGAATGAGCACATTAATATACTATCAGAGCTGCTGAAAATAGGGGCGGAATCATCATAGAAGGGACCACTCTGGTCAGGACAGAAATGTTTCATCAGAGGATGAAGATGATCAGCCAGAAGAACTTTGTATTGATTAGCTGTGACGCTTCACTCTAAGTGCACACAAAGCGTGTCAGCAAAAATAAATGCACCCCACAGGATAACAGAACCGCTGTTTTTTTCCCTTTGATTTGTCAGCCATCTGTATGCCATTCTATATGTGTACTAATTGCCTGGGGTGAAACATACCGGATGCAAAAATATGTGTAATTTGTCACTCTATACAGCTCCAGTAAAGATGATGGATTGAAATTGATCCATACACAAATGACAGGTCAAATGGTGCACCAGGCAGGATGGAAAACTGTCATTTTTTCTACACATTAGTTGTGTAAAAGATGGAAAGAAGTGGGCCACATTGACAAACTGCAGTTCACTAGTTAGCCTCACGAGAAACAAACTGCACCTCTCTTATTCAATGAACTGAGAAGCAGCAATGTGTTGCTAATAGATTAAGCACTTAAGGGGAAAAAAACAGTTCACATAACAATTTTCGGCAGTAGTGTCCACTGTAACTTGGGAGCTGCATTTTGTGTACTTTCTGTATGTTTATATTACACAGTATTATAATTAATAAAGCCTTCTCTCAGGGGGGCTGTCACATGTGTGACCTCCCCATCACAGTGACAGTGGCACTGCCCTTTGCTTCACCTCACAAGTGCATGCTACAAGATGGGACCGTGAACTACTAGCCTCCTGAGACAGTGGGTCAGTGAGACAGTGGGTCGGCTTGCATGGTAAATTAGTTTTGTTTCTATTTCCAAAACAAGTCTTGAAATTTATTTACTGCTACATATACAATAAATATATGTATATCAGACTGATCTGATCTGTTAAATCTGTGGCAAATGTGTCTTGGGTACATTTACGTATATATTTTAATTTATATGTCAATCTGGATGTAACACTCAAAATGCATGAAATAACTGAGTGTAAATAGGCTTTACAATACTTGCATGCCAGCTCATTGTTTATCTCAAAATGCAATCATTACAGAAATGTCCTGGTGTAGCCAGAAAATAGGTTTAGTCAAACACTGGGAGAGTGAGACCTCTAAGGAATTTGTCTCTCAAGGGCATCAGCTGCATAAATCTGCCTGTTTTTTTCCATATACATAGTGGCAGGGCTTGAATCCCTGATGCATCAAGTTGTGAAATGTTCATGCTTAATAAGAAAAAGATACTATGTTTCTAGCAACCATGATGCAATTGCAGCAATGTTCTTCACTGATCAGCAGTCCAAATTATTCGACATGGCAACCAAGGATGGCAGGGATGGCACATTTTTTTTATAAAGTAACAGAGAATTTTAAGAGCCCATTCACTTACAAAGTTATTTTGCACACTAAATAATCATATATGCATGACTTTTAATCCATTTCCTCAGTTAAAAATCTAATTTACTAAATTTTCCAGCCCAGTCAGCCAGTGCATGTTTTGTATCCAATTCTTGCTTCTTTATTTTTGCTTCTTTAGTCTCACAAGTCAGACTTCTAGACTGCTAGATAGTCTGATATGTTTCTGAACTGCATTATTTTTTTTTTATCAGGAAGAAACTGATGACAGAAACTAACTTGTTTCGTGAATGTTCCACAACATTAAATGTAACTTTAAACTAATAAAATTATGATGTGTCATTCATTAATAAATTAAACATTGTTAGCATTAACAAAACTGTGGTATAAGAGATAAAACACACTTCAGAATGTGCTGATATATGAAAATAATCAATTTTGGGGTGGTAACAATAGCTCATTTTTTGCGTCAGGCCGTCACATCACCCCATCATTCCATATTTAATGAATGTTTAAAACATTATTAGCAGCTTCTTCTGAGTACATGTACATGGAAAGGCTTAGAACCACTTTTAAGATCCTGAGGCTTGTGGCCATTGCAAAAAATTATATCTTAGTAAATAAAAATATCTTAAATATAGATAACTCCAAAATTAAAGGCAGTTCTCTTTATTGGATTATTTCCGCAAAAAAAAGTAAGACTATTAAGTCTATTTATACATACAGTATTTTACTCATTTCAAGCTTGAAATTGTCTTAATCTAGTAGTAGTTCATTTTGATTATTTCAGGTGTTTATCTCTAGAAAGAAGCAAAATTATCTGCCAATAGAATAAGACAACTCTAAGCTTGAAATAAGTGCACGTCTAGAAATAGTCTTATATTTGTTAGATAATAATCTCAATGAGAAATGTTAGATAAAATATAATTGCTAAGATATATTTTTTTGCAATGTGTACAAAAGATATCAGACTTTCCGTGCCCTGTGTGCATTAGCGACTGGGCCTGAGACTACTTTCCTACTGGCATGATGAGGCTAATAAAATATGGGCAATATTAAAAAAACAATTAGCAAGCGAACATTTATGATGCATATAACACATGCTTCTTGCAACTGCGATAACTGTTGGTGGTAAAAGTTTTAAATATCTCTAAACCTGCTTCGATATGAGCAGACCAATTTATAAGCAGAAATTATTGCTTGGACAAACAGTTCAGCTAATGAGTCCTGAGCCTGAAAAGATACATATAGTGGTGCTTTGAGAATCACACACACAAGCAAGGATGAATGAAGTTAATTAATGCCACCATACAGCAGCATGTATAAAAACAAGCTAACAAGCAAACTTGTAAATTTGCTATTAGGACTTTAGAACAAAACACAACAGTGGTGGAAGGCTTATCAGGACCGCTCATGAGAATGTCCACAGCTACCCATATAACTAACCCTCAGAAACTATCTGAATACACTTCAGGGAATCTGAGCCCTGTTACCAAGGAGGCTATAAGCCAGAGGGGGCCTGTGTAGCGTCTGGGCAAGACCAGGCCTATAAAGGTTTAACCAGGTCTATAAAGGCAGACACACGCACACTCATGCAACCAAAGAGAATGAAAAAAGAGAGGGCAGATGGAAGGATGGAAACACAGTCAGATGTTAGCTGGCTGGACTTCAGGGGACACAGTTAACTATGAACTCCTCCAGCCAGCAGACTGTCAGATTTGTGACGGAGCACTGTGGCCTGACGCCTCGTCTCTAGCAGCTGAAATGAATAAGCAGCAGGCCACCGCGATTTCCATAAAATGGCCTGTTATGACAGTGATTGCCATCCTCATTAACTTGCAGCACCGAAAGCCTCAATGTCAAGCAACAGATTAATGATTTGTGTATTTGATAATAAATTGTTCCTTGGCTGACAGTGATAAATGCTTCAGCATGTGTTGGGCTCTGGACAGTCACTGTTACACCTTTGTAATTTGTTAACGGAGTCACACACTTTGTTGGCCTGGAGAAAGAAAAAAAATCAATAAACAATGCCATGCATCCTTAAATCAGGGCTTCAGACAAGAGAGCGTGTGTATCAGATTCATTTTTCCTTTGTGCTCTTCTATTTCCCTTCATTTGCTTTTCTTTTTCTTTATTCTTTCACTGACATGAGCAGTGAACAAGAAAGCTCCATCGTGCCATATCATGTTTGTCCCAGCTCTTTAGGGGTGGAAATAAAGTGGAAATAGCTGTGTTGCATGGATAAAGGTATCAGGCATCAACTTCCTGAGCAAACTCCAATTCAGACTGGGATATATCACAGCATATATCCTTATATTTGTGATTTATAAAGATAGGCAGCTGACTGCCCACAGTTTTGATATTTTCTCTGTAATTCCAGGATGAGGCAGCCTTTTACACAGGCCCATAAAAATAGTTAAGGCATAGAATTTCAGAGGCAATTTCATTACAATCCTCTTGTGTATATGGACAGATTGTTTCTTCTTAAGTGCTCCATGGAGAGTGCAAAACTCTTTTATAGTGCTTTAATAAATTAAACATGCATTGAATGGTAAAAGTGTCTTCTTTTTTTTGCTTTTAGTCCTCTAAAGGCCTGAATAAACTGATGTGTCTAATGTTATTATAACACTGTAGTATGTAGAGCATACAAGCCAATGTAATGGACATAACATATACTTTTGACAGTGTGCTTTGCAGTGAAATAATATATACAAAATAATGTATTACTGCATTTATATTCCAGAAGTGTGTCCATCCAAATAACACAAGATAAATACCACAGATGTGGTACAGTCAGATGTGTCACAGGTTTGGATGCAAGAGCAGGGCTGAATTGATAGGAGGATATCACAGGCAGTCAAAACAAAAGGGCTAGACAAAAATCCGCCAACCAGGCAAATAACTACAAACAGGCATTAACTAGTCAAATTCAAACAATGGTAAACGAGATCAACAAAATGGATTTAAGGGTAAATGGATTTAATCACTGATATGTTGATGTTTTCTCTGAGGAGATGTTTATTTAGCATTTTTCTAAGGAGTCGCCAGTGTCAGCACTTTGTAACAGACCCAGATAAAGCTGTAACTTTAAGCTTTACGACACAGGAAAGTCTTCAAGACAGGGTTTGCCGTTTCTCTGTAACATGGCAAGCTGCAATGTTTGTCCTATTAACTTTAATTAAGAGAGAGACACAAAATAGGAAATGACAGTTAATAACTGGTATAAAGCAAATTATAACATGAATTTGTTTTGTGGATATTCTACAGTATTCATAAATCATTTGTCGGAGCATTTACACAAGAAATTTGTTAAAGAAAATCTTGTTGCCTCTGAGTTGCCAATTTGTTCTCATTTTGCACTTTCGGCTCTCTCTGTGAGTTTTTCCTTTTATGGAGTTTTCTGGGTATCACTAAATGAATATGAGGTGTGGCATGCATGCATTTTGCACTTTACGGCTGATTGGCATTCATCAACATACATACAAATGCGAGTACAAAGAAATCTGGCAAAAATATTTACTTCAGTCTGGCCTAGGAAAAAATTACAGGCAACTTTACTAAAAAAAATGTATAAATGAGGCCGACTGCATGGATATACTAGCATAGCATTAGTCTTTGGTATATTTTAATATATGAAAAATATTGTATTATGCAACAGTTTTATTATTTTATTTAATTAAATGATTACCATGAATGATAAAGAAACAGTGATTACCTGCGGCCTCATGCCTACGGCCGAATCACAGCCAATATTCAGTGTAACAGCACTCTTGCTTGTGCAGCATTGCTTAAATAGATGAAGCTGCATACTGAGAAGGAACTTATAGCCTGACAGAACAAAGCACAAAAATCACACTATACATTCATAGTATGTTTGTTTATTTGTACTGTATTCGTGGCTCATTTTATTTATTATTTATTCTTTATCATATCATTATCATATTCCCAACAAATATGAATCTGCAATATAAATAGGGACCACATTTTTGATGGCACAGTTCTCATGGTCAGGTTTAAATTGTTGAATATTACAGTGAGGTATGCCGGAATATTCAGGAACATATGTTTTCATATCCCTGAAAATGCTTGCATATAAATAAAAACCACAAGCACACGTAATAAACTGTTAATCCTGCCAGGTCTATTTGACTCACATCAAACCCAATACAGTTCCATACTGAAGTATAGGTTCGCAAAGCAACCAAGTTGTTAGAAAGCCTCTATGCTGTGTAAATATTAATCACATTCTCGGCTGTATTAATTCTTCACATTGAATGAAGTGATGTAAAAAAAAAATGCTGAAAAAATCCTGGCTGAGTTGATAACATGGGACAAAATGTGCACTGGAATTTGGAAACCAAGTAAAATATCCATTATTTGCAACAAGAAAAAAAGACCTTTAGGCAATCAATAAATAACACAGGGATGTCATTAGCAAAAGAAAACTTTGCAAAAGTCAGGAATTGATTCGGCTGTACAAGATAGTAAAGGCTTGTGCTCTGATAGGTGCGCTTGTTATCCTGAGCATGGCAGGCTGACTATCATTTTTTTATGAACAGGAATAAATAAATAAAATGTGTTTGCATGTTTGCTGCAGGCAACAGAGAAATACTTACACCTGATTGTCAAAGCACCAAGCACAATCTGCCACACAAACACTCAGCCCTTCCAAGACACTCATGCAAATGATCAGGTCTTTCTCTCTAGTGTGTGTGTGTGTGTGTGTGTGTGTGTGTGTGTGTGTGTGTGTGTGTGCGTGCTAACTTTTTAGCTTTGTGGTCACTAAAGGGAAAAACTGTGATCGTCATGGAAAAAGTCTTAGTCTAATTATGTATCAGGATTTATTTATTCATTTAAATGTTTTTAAATGTATTCAAAATGTATTCATTCATTTAAAAAGTATTTAAATTTTAGTTTAATTAATTCCATCAAAATGTATTTAAAATGTATTTAAATGTTTATATGTATGTTTATTTGTTGGTTTGTTCAATGTACTTAATTAATTTATTTAAGGTTTGCCATTACTGTATAATTTATAGGCACAGACAAGTACACACTTATTTTTAGGCATCCATCCATTTCATTTTAATAATCTGTCTCTATGGTAATAGAATTGTAAAGACGTTACTTTAATTATTAGTACACTGATGATCTGCTGTGGTGCCGGTCCGCCATTTGACTGTTACATTTAGAAAATGGTTTCGTCCTAGTTTATATTGTGTGGTGTCATGTAAAAGCTGTTTACCTCTAACAGCTACAATTAATTAACAAAGCATGGGAAAGGCATCATTAGAAGGACCAACTACTGTGAATAGACTTCATGTAATATTTGTACGAGATCAAGTTGGGAGTTGACACATGCGAGTGCGGAACAAGGTTTGTATTAAGATGTTTGATTAAAGACCAGGCATCAAGTGAGTATCAAACCTGTGCCATGAATGTTAGCTATTCAGTGTGAGTGTGCATGTAATCCTTGTGTAAAGAAGACCATTTGGCAGCTACTGCATTAGAGATACACACTTGCACCAAAATGAATCACCCAAGGACCCGGGCCTAAACTATTGTACACTTTAGACAAGAAATTTGGCACCTGGATAATTGTTAGAGATTAATGATTAGTCTTTGACCCTTTATAGAACAATTGAGGCAGCAATACTTAAACTGAAACAGGTTCAAAATATCACCTTTTTTAGCCAATAAAATTAAACTGCTACAGTCATACTCTTTTTGCAAGGCCTACAAATTTGACATCTATGTTCAAAAAGATACTCAACTGCTTGAATTCACTTCAGTATCTCAGACATGGCATATCCTCCTTTGAGACTACACTATGCATAGAATTGGTGCAGTGAAAAATGAATAAATTGATAAGACAAAACACATGCAGTGTCATAGATCAGATCTCAGGATGATATGGATTTGTATGGGATAATGTACACAAGCTCTGCATGCTAATAAATGATTTACAATCCTTCCAAAATCTTGTGTCAGCTTGCAGCACTGACAGTAATCCAAAACATGATGTAGACTGTATACAAAGCAAACTACATGTACTTTGCTAGTCTGAAAGTTGTTTTAGACTAAATACAGCCAATTCTGCAGTGCACAAGACTACACTGGGAAGTAATGGACCATTAACACTCTGCCTGACGTGAGATGAGATGAAAGCATGCATGACGCTGTTTTTTTTAATCCCACTTGTCTGCTCCAGAAAGAATTCCTCTTACAGGTATTTTTATTGTCCTTGAAAGATATATATACTTTCAGAACCATGGGATACACGTCACTGCCCAATCCCACTAAGATAGACTAGAGTCAGAGCAGAGACACATGCCAGTTCACAGAGGCCAATCCAGACTCATATTTGGATGCTACTGGGGCCAGAGTTTAACATGGAGGAAAAATCTCCTACATGCCGTTTGGAAGTGGGGGCGTGGTCGAGTGCTGATTTGTGAAAGGAGGAACCGAGGGAACTCATATATAAACTTTAATCATAAACAGACCATAAACCACAAACATAAGGCAAAACACGCATGCATCTCTCTCTCTCCCCCTCGGCATCTCCAGCCACTCCTTTATCCCTCTCTCCCACTGATTAGCCAACTCAGTGCCAGGCGTGCGTCCTCCCCTCCCTCCTGCTTGTCACATGCCGCTGTAGACGTTGCATCCTCCAGCCATCATTAAGCTATAAGAAGCTTCTGAGCTTAGTTTCAGAATCAACAATTTTAGTCAGCTCGTCCACGAGTGCATTTTATGAACACCCTTAAATGTTGTAAAATGACATAAAGATTTTAATTGTTGTTATCAGTTTATTTGTTGTTATCAATGTAACGTAAAAATGCTTTGAAGCTGAAGGAAATTTCATTTCTAACCTGTATATGGCTGTTAATTGAAGTGTGGCTGTTAACTGAAGCATCCTTTGCAGGACAAATAAAAACAGCTGAAAAATAGCTGAAACAACTTCTGCTTTAATTTCGGAACAAATGACTAGTTGACTATGTTTTTTTTTTACTGGCTGACTACTGGTCAAACTTAGTAGTCATGTAACTCCTTCCGCTTACCTGGATTCCCTCATCAGGGCCTAGGATCCACTGTTAATACTATGGCTGGCAAATGAAAATGGTTCTTGAAAGGGTTCTTTGTATAATTAAGAGCTGCTAGCTTCCTAAAGGGTTTCCGTTCCTGATAGGAAGGCACTGTGTGGTAGAGGGACGGTTCTAGGTTTGACCTTCTTTTTAAGAGTGTACGCTTGGATTGAATTACAGCTCATATCTAAGTCTGTTATAATAAAAGAGGCTACCAAATAAATAAATGTAAATGGATGCATGCATATAAGATTCTGCCAGATGTTTCCATGTGTGCTCATAAATAATGTCAGTTTTTATACCTTTAGATGAAATGTCGGGTGTAGATTTGTGTCACTGCTTTACTGTGTGGGAGGAAGAGTTGCACTCTTATACCAGTCCTTATTTGAAATGAATTCAAATGATTTGCTAATCCTCAGTGATAAACATGTAATCCCCAGAGAGTTGGGATGACACATAGTCTTTGTGAACATTATGCTGTCAGTATACTGGCTAAAATTTTGCAATTTTCTCATGTACCATGGTATGTGTGGTTGTCTTGTGGCATCTGTTATCCCTTTCTTTTGAATGATCACTCTCTATACGTTCTGATACAAGATACATAAATCCCCAGGAAACATACATTTTTTAATTATGTTCTAATGTTGGTCACGTGGATACGATGGGCCGTAAAAAGTCCTAAAGTTACATGGATATTTGCACGGGAAAAGTTTATTGTATTCAGAGTCAGTGTATGCGTGTGCTTAAGTCGGTTTGGTGGTGTATAGCTGCATGTAGTTCACACCTTCAAAGTTGCCAGAATTTTCTTGAGTAAAAGCGTCATAGCCAGAGTTTTCCAATAGCACCTAGACCTTTAAATACGAGAAATTAAAAATAGAAAAAAAAAAGCGGACTGAAGAATTGGATCACTTTTTTGCTGTCAAATATGTAATGAAAAAGCAAGAGAATACAATGATATATGAATGAAAACATGGCAATATATATATTGCTGCATGAATAGACCTTGCTGTAATTATCATATTAATCGCTGCAAATTTGATTTAACTTAACAACATTGTGTCCGCTGTCATTTTTTTGGCAGCTTATAAAATAGCACTTGATCCAGCACAAAATACACCAAGACGCATTTTGTGTTGCACAAATATGTTCGCTTGCTTGTCATTTATTTGTAGAATCAGATGTATTTATTTGTGGATCACTTCTTGTTCATTTACGCATCATATAGCACATGTTTTAAAATTTTAAAAAAAGTCATTTGTTAATTTCTGAAATATTTATCAGTTTTTGTGCATTTTTGTGCAGTTAAATCCATGAATGCAAGTTGTTTTTCACTGGCTTTGCAGCTCTTTTTGAACCTCTACATTTTATACACATTTATAAATATACAGAATAACATTCTACCGAACCTAAAAGCAGTGTTATAACCTACACTTTATGTTAATAGTTTTTATATAATAATCCAAAAAAATGATCCATTAAGGACAAAAACAAAGCAGCAATTTAAAGGTAGCCTAATTCGCTGAAAAAAAGAGGACCTGCAGCACTTATAAAGATTAAGCTGTTTGGTTGAGCATATTTCTGCTGTGATTAAATTGAACTGCATGAATTGGTGTGAGAAATGTTTCAAAAATCCACTAATGAATGTAGGAGGTTTAGAAATGTGCCACGTGATGCACAAATGCAAATGAATTGATCCACAGATAAATCATAAGTGAGGACGTTTGTGCATTTCAAGCATATTTGTGAAGATTTAGTTGTTGAGCTTGTGTTACTTTTGTGGAATTTGTGTTATTTATTTGCAAATTATGCAACAAAACTATCCCTGTAGGCATAGCAGGCTGAAATTCTTGGACAGTCAAGCATCATCTTTATTAATAGGTCCACCCGTGCAGTTTTTGGATGGATCTGTTCAGAAGGGTCGGCTGCTGACCTATGAAGTTTTGTAATATTCCTGCTGGATGTTTAATATAAATCACAAGTTTGATATCAGACATACATTTTTAATATTGTACTCTTTGTTTCAAGATATAATACCAAAGTGTAGCATTTTCATTGTTCTAACAATATTTATTATTTTTAGCATTTCCTGCAGAAAGCCAAGCTCAAAACCCAGGGGCAAAATGCGTACAACACTGAATGTTTAAAACCCAAAGCAACTCTCGATCACAGCCTCTCTCTTGCTCTACCTACAGCCAGGTTTTTGGTACCTTACCTAACCATAGCCTTTCACTTCATCTGGTTACTTGTTCATTTCTAAGGCTAATAAGAATTACTGACCTAGGCCTTTAGCTCTCTTGTCAGTGTATGTTTGTGTAAACTCTGAGGTCTCTGGCCTATTGGTCTGGCATATTGATTGAACCTTCTGCTAATTTCTGATGAGAAAATCCTTATCCTTATCCAACTCACGATTAGATTTTGCTGTTGACTTACATAACTACCTGGAGTATTACCCTAATATTTTTTTACAAGCTGATTGGGGGAAAAGTGTATTGGCAAAGAATATTGATATGGCTGACATGATAAATGATACCTTCAGTCATTTCGTGGCCTATAAAATGTGTAGTTGAGGCCTGTATAAACATCTCTTTAATTCCTCTTCATCTCAAGACAATCAAAGCAATTGCCCTGTGAGCCACTGTAGTGAATTAGCATAATGAGCCTCCGAGGGTTGAGCTACCTGCATTACCTTATCAATTTGCAACGGTGGCTCCAACCGCGAGTCAATTTCAAAAAGTGCCCAATTAATTTACTTAGAAAGTCAACATAATTATGTTGATGAGAAATCCCTTGTTTTGCATTTGGGCAGGAGGGGGTAAGTGCAGAATAGGTAAATACTTTATATATTTGAACTTAAGAAGAGATGTTTCTGCAATACTAAGGCATGAATACATGTAATATTTTATTTTCTTGCATATTGATGACTCCTTTTCAGCAGTACATCCTCTATTATGGGAGACAAAATCCTTTATTTGGGTATCTTATTTATTTGGGTTTGCTTCTAGTAATGCCATATTTTTTCATTAACCTAAAAGATATGTGTCAATCATGAGTCATGTTTGTTGGTCCACTGTGTTGAATCATTTTAGCTGATTCAACTCCTCTGGTAATTAGCAGTCCTTCAGGAGTTGAATAATCTGCGCTTGGCAAAAATCTTCCTTGATCAGAGTTGAACACTACTGATCACTACAAAATATAAGCTATTTTTAAACTATAAAAATAGTACACTGTGTAGAGGTATACAGTGTAATCACGTGAGAATGTCATACATTCACGAGATTACAGTCACCCACGTTGTTTAGCATAGAAAAGAGGATTAAATGTAGACAAGTGTCTGCTTGGAATAAAAAGAGAAACCACTGGTTAGAAATAACCAGTAGAGGCGCTCTATCTATTTATTCAAGGTGGCGTGGCCCGAGTCGGAAAGGAATCGATTCCTCGTGAATCACTCATTTAAAAGAATCGCTTCATGAACACGAACGACTGTTTAAAAGAAAAAGATTTCTAAAGTGCTGATGTGCTTTACTTGTAGATTTTCAAATAATAAAGATAACACGACATTAAGATATGGATGAATTATTAAAACTGAATTGTGATATTTTAATGTGGTTTTTGTCAAAGATAAGTATAAACATTAACATTGAAACATTAACATTACTATTGAAAACTGCATTTTATTATTATTATTATTATTATTATTATTATTATTATTGTCTTCAACTTCAAGACAGAGAGGAAGAAAGATACAGTTGTAAGGGAATGACTATTTATAGCTTCTGTAACATAAATAATAACAGGAACTTGTCTCACTGATGTTCCACAGCATTACATGTAACTATAAATGGTTAAAAAGCACAAGGCTGTTGGGTATGAAATGAAACCGTGTAAACGCTGTGGTATAAGAGGGAAAAGACACTCTGGTATGTGCTGTTATAAGAAAATAATCCACTTCAGTGTAGCATCACACCATTTTGTTGTGGATTATTTTCCTATAAGAACACTCTCATTACAGTGTTCTCCTCATTACAGTGTGTACATGATGTGTGCAGCATGTACAGTGATATATGGTTTACTTTTGGATTTAAAACAACAGCAGCAATCGAAGCATTCATTAGCCTGACTGAATCAAACGGGTTGGTTCGAAGGAGTCGATTCAGTGAAGCGAGTCGCAATGACCATCACTAATGCAAATTGCTATTGTGCTGCACCATTGTTTTGTCTTCTCACAGGACCAACGGTCAGACCAAAGGAGGGATAAGATACCTGAGGTATTCTCGATACACACTGGCTGAACGAGGGTGACGAAAACACTCCTTTCTAGAAATAAACTTTACATGACTATTTATCAAACTCGCCTTCACTTTCTGTGTTTCCCGTCTGGTTTTGTTGGTTTGGGTGATACGGCATAGTAAGTGCTTGCGTCATTGCACTATAACATTAAACAGCACAATTATCGGTGTTCAAAACAAGGAGTTTGTTGTTAGGCTGTGAGAAACGCAGATTGTGAATGTGCCGTTGTTCCCTCCTTCCTCCTCCCCCCACCACTCTCTCTCTCTCCCTCTCTCTCTCTCTCTCTCGCTCTCTCTCTCTCTGAAGGTGAAGCGACTCCAAACTCACAGCGGCGTTAGTAAAGAAGAAGCAGGTGTCCAACATGGCGAACGCGGCCAGCGGAGCTCTTGCAAGTCTCCTGCTTTTATCCACGATTGCGGCAGCTGTTCTTCAAGGTATACTCTCACTGTTTACATGTTTTCTTTTATTCTTTCTCTCTTTTTTTGGCGTTGTCTTTTGCGGATTCTCCGAACACAATCTCAGAGCGGCAAACAAGCAGCGGGGGCGTGAGACACACAGCGCGCGCATAAACACCGCCTGGATGCGCCATATGGATTGTCATGATGGGGGAAAAAAAGTAACTTAACGATAAAGAGTTGGCGAAACAATGTTGTTCTTTCTGCATGTTGCGTTCGCTTTGGTTATTGCGGGTTGTTCTTGGATTCAAAGCGGGCAGATGTTGCTTGGCGTATGTAGATGGGCTGTTTTATTGTAGCCTGGCTGCATGTTTGAGAGGTGAGAAAAGAAGAGAGAAAGAGTCGTGGCATGGAGTTGGCGCTCGGGCTTCTTTACTTCCTTCTAATGCAACTATATTCTCTAGTCGTGTCCAAGCCCGTAAATATGACGCGAGCTAGCGATGCAGTCATTCCTGATGAATTGGACAGTGGTAAATAAATGCGTTGCGTTTGGATGATGGATGGCAGCCTTGGGTTAAATGGGTGATGTGGAAATGGAAACGGAGGTTCTAATGCGGCATGATCGGAACCGACACGAACTGAAATGGTTCGATGGCGCAGCTGATGCTGTGCTTGCTCGCTGTGCTGGATTTTAACATGGTCAAAGTGCGTGGTTAGAAACGTACAAAGCCAAACTTGGGCGAATATGCAGATATGCACTGACTGTGATGGCGCGAGCGTGTTAGTACCTTCTTTCTGGAAGCTGTACAGGAATTACTGACAGATTTGTTGTCGGTATGGGTTTACATGAAGCATCTTGCCATGTCACTAATCATTTGTCTTTTCACTTTCTTTAGCGGTCTCTCTTTTTTCTGGTATTTCTTCAAAAGCAAAACGCATATGCTACTTTATGGAAGTTGGTGTGCGGTGTGTAGCCCTGTGATGATTCAGTTACAGTGCGACACTGAACCAGAGGTAAAATACGCTGTTATTGGACTCCTGGGAGGCAATTTTGCGCTTCCCACACTTCAGTCATGGCTGAACAGTAAAAATATAACTGGGAGAAAACACAAGGCTGTGACATAATGAGATAATGTTGTAGGCTACTTCGTGTTCTCCAGTAATCGAGTAGCAGCTCTCTTCCGAGGAGCGCGTCGAGTCTGAGGCATTTTTCCAAAGCGTGTGTGTGAGAAGAGAGAGAAAAGTGCGTACCTGAGTTCATTACACTGCTGTGTTCACTCAAAGCAGACGAAGAGAGAAAGCCCTCATTCTCATGTTTTCTCTGAGAAAGTCGTATATAAACGCTTATTTTACCTCAGGACGAAAAAAGGGTTAAAAACGTCGCCGGTGGTTCTTTATTCCGACGACAACACAATAATAACTCGCAACTTTGAATCCTGAATTCTTTGAATCCAACACATACTCCATGTTAGAAAGAAAAGAAAAGAAACCATTATTTTCGTAGTTTTCGTATTTTCGAGCTTTATATCCAGTCAGGCTAGTTTTAAACCGTTAGCTAATTGGCTAACGCCTTCACGTGGCGCGAGCTGTTGAAGTGGTGTGACGTAGCCAGTCCGCTCTTCTCACATAACCGATGATCGATATAATCAAATATCTGAAGTTGTTTATTGGTTGTAAGTTTTAAGACTTTTCTTTTTATCAGAATGATAAACAACACGGCCCTATTAAGTTTTATAGACGCCATTATATTGGCTGTATTGTGTTCATTTAGCAGAGCGCGCGCAGCTTTTAGGTGTCAGCAGTAATTTCTGATTTTATGAAGACAGTAGGCCATCACAGTTGGAAACAGACATCACAGGCAATTAAAAGACCATTAGTCGGTTTGCTCTCGCTCAGGGTAATCGGCTGTGGAGAGAAAAATAAATGTTTTAATGCATGCACGAATTAGACCTGGCTGATTTACTCACAATATTCACAGGTTTGTTAGCAATACTCACAGCAGAAGTTTATACTGCTGAATCAAGGCAGTAGTTGGGTCTCAAAAAAAAAAAAAAATCGAATTGCAAATTGACCACATCACTTGCAGCTTAGTTGGTTTTGCACTGGAATTAAGTTGGCTTTTCACTGGACTTATGAATTGTATGGTTAACAAGGACCAGAAACTTCCATGCAAATCACACGCTGAAACCATCACACATACCTCAGTTAATTAATTGCAAAGGGACTCACTTATGAGAAATAAAAATGTGCACAAGTGCATCACATGGCTGAAATCTGTATTTCTGGGATGTCTTGATTGGATTTGCTGAAAGGTTTTGCCTCAAATGCAACTGTTCAGCCAAGATTTTGGTTTTCTACGTCTTAGATTTGCACAGGAATTATGTGTGCAGCAGTTTAATATTTTAGGAGTAGGACCACCAGTTAACACGACCTAAACTTCAAACCACATCGAATTGTTAATTAATTGCAAAGTGACTTGCGAATGCGTCTTCTGTTACTGTGTGACTTCTAAAAATTCCTTGATTGACTCATATATTTAAAAATGTAAATTCAGAATTATTCTGAATTGTTCGTTCAACATGGTACTATTATCTGTCTGACTGATATGGCTCATTTCTGGTATGTTTCTTTACATGTGCATGATGCTAACAGGTTGTCAATTTCTATTAATTGGTATTAATGTTATCTTTGTTTTATTTTTGACAAGAATGTCTCAGCTATGTGACTACATTTTGTCTAACAGGAAAATTGTCGAAAGTCTGATTTTCTCCCTGAACCATCCCTTTACTCCTATTGTTTAGTCCCCCATGGTTATTTTCTTAAAAGTCATTTGCATATGAAAGACATAGACCTCGATTTTTAAAAGCTCTTCTTTAACAATAGAGCCAGCTCCCAGTTTCAAGAAGAATCTCAGAATGGTGGTCACTGAGGAATGTGCTGAGATGAGGACACAGAGCCAAGATTAAGAACAGTGTTGGATAAAAGTACAGCGTCAGTAGTGACCCTACCTCAGTGTGTGTGTTTGTTAGTGCTGGGCCTAATCTACAGCTTGGGAAGTGCCCCTGTGTGTGTAGAACTTATTTAAGACTTGCGCATGTTCCTATGGCAAATGAAATGAAAATAGTTTAAGCAGGTTGCTGTTATTAGACGTTTCCTCCCCTTTGAAGTGTATAGTATTTGTTTTGCTCCACTTAGCTGTCAAACTAATGCCTTACAGAGTGAAAATGAAAAATGGCTGGGGGAGCCACAAATCCTCATAAGAATATTTTGGGGATTACAGCTGGAGTCTGCCATGCCTGCCTTGCTTGTGATTGGTTGTGTTTCTTCAGAAATATAGGCGAGGAGATTCTTTTTTTTATTTTTCCTACTATTATAGCTAAACATAACATTATTTTCGAATAAATGTCATTCTTTACAGTCCATCAATTGTAAAATAAAGGCATGACACTGCTTTAGATGGTTGTCTTATTGTTTCTTTGGGCCTCTCCAACAATATAGTTTAATTAAATTGTCTTTCTGAACAATACTAAGCTTTATGATGTAGAAAAGAGAATCAGCTGTACTATTTCTTTAGTATTGGCACTATAAGGTAGAAAAATATAGTCAATAGTAATAGCAATAGAATAATAGATCTGTGTGGTGAAAAAAGCTTTTTTTAAAAAAAAAAGAATAGATAAGAAATGGGATGATAAGGAACTGAGCGGACTCTCGTTGTTGACCTATTCATGTCTACTGTGCACATTCCTGGAATAAAGATTTATTTTGGCTAAATGAAGGCAACATCATGACTTGACCATTATGCTCCAAAGAGACCTCAATGACCTTAAGTTCAGCTAAAAAAAATTTCTTTTTCTACAGAAAATAGATGTATTTAGATGTAGTGCCCACTCGCCTCGGTACCGCTGGCCTTGAAACTACAGTTAAGCAATTATAGGAAATTAATTCAGCCGCTAAAAGGTGAAGGTGCATAAGACTTGCCTACACAGCGTTAACCAATATTGAAGCATGTTCAAGTGTTTTATTGGTACGTTCAGCTCATATTTGAGGCACATTAATAAAACCTTGTCAGTTTCTCAAGTCTCAATCAATGCGTCGCCACTTGTACTGGCCACTTCCTGCCAGATTAGGAAAGATGATGGATTGAGCCTTAGCAAAGTACATTTATTTCAATCAGTGAGCCATTTAAATGGAAAGTCATTTGCACTTCACCTATTTACAAGTACACATGATCAGTCATTACCAGAAATGCACCTTCCCCGCTTGCTGGAAATTGGAACCATCTTATTAACGGATGGTTTAAATCAGTTCTGCAGGTAGTTAATGAACTGAGGAATTGAATTCTGAAATGCAGCGGCAGGAGCAGTACAGCCGCCCACCTAACGCCCCAGCTGGAGAGCAGTTTGAGCGTGATGCTGTAGTTTACCATACATCACATTACTGTTCACACTCGCTGACTTCTCATTACAGGACATTATAAGGGAGCATTACATTTACATACCATATATAAGTTTTTTCTCTTTTCTATTAAATTCAGTCATATTTTACTTGGCACTGCAAAACTCTGGGGAAGGCCATACAGTCAGTATCATAACCTTTGAATACATTTATGATATGTTATACTGTATTCATATGCCACAGTGCTTTTGAATTCTGGAGTCTGATTGCTGACTGTAATTCAAATCACAGGTCTAGATTAATGTGCTCATGCTAATACGTTACCATTTCTAGCAACAGGTACATACGTAAACGCAATAATAAAAAGATTGAAAAATGCATTATTATTTTAAGAAAGAAAAATACAAACAGTTTCCTGTGACAAGAAGGTCAGTTAACATTAGCACTACTTTTACTCAATTGAAATTCATAAATTAAGGAAAGCAAACAAATATAATGTAGGAATTCCTGATAACCTCTCTTAAAAAGAAGAGCAAAAATAAAAAAAAAGGTTCCATAATGCTCTATCTAATGTGGAACTGTATTTATTTATTTTTTTTACATTGGTGATATAAACACTATTTGCATGCATCATGCATCATGTTAACAATTCATAATGCGAAATCAACAGCTATAAAGTGCAATGCAAATTCATAAATAATTCTAACAATGTCTATAATTCATTGTAACACGATATCAATATATTTGTAGTTGATCTTTTATAGAAAGTGTTTTCTGGTCAGTACACATTGATGGCAGTTTGCATACAAGTAAAATATTTTGAGGACCCTGTTTTACCCTGAATGGCTTTTTCACTTCGAGGGACAAAAGTTGGAATTATGTATAATTATTTTTACATAATACATCTACCACATTAAACTCTTATACTCTTTCAGTTATGATAAAATAAAGGAGGAATAAATAACAGTATTTAGATGAGCCTACAGGTTTGTGAAACGGCTTTACGTTGGTGTTAACAGTGTAAGACTCTCTTTGGAGAGGATCTGATGGGGGTTTAGTTGAAATTGTATGTGATGAAAAGCACACAAGTCATGAAACTGAATTATTAGAATCCAACTTTGCACTGCTCTTACAAACATGATTATATGATCATATAGCAATGGGCTCAGCATGACTTGCTATCAAGGGAAAAAGTCATTATACAAATGGATCCATTTGTCTTTGAATTGGATAAACATGGATTGTGTAGTCGCTGATAAGCTCCAGTGTTCAGATAATTTCTTGTAGTACATTAAAAGTTGACTATGCAAAAGAAAATGTTCAAGTTACACAAAACCATTAGCCTATTCTATTAAAGGCATTGTTGGTCCAGATCTTTTTGTGAGTATTATAATACCATGCAAATAAAAATGCTTTGGTTTTGGAAGGTTCTTTCGTTGCTCAACTATTGGTTGTTCTCAGTCTTTACTAACTTTCTACAAAAAAAACAAAGAAGTAAAAAAAAAAGAAAATGTTTCTTCATTACATATTTTAACCTGGATGTTAAAATATTGGATGTTTGAAGATTTATATATTTTATTTATATATATTTTTTTATTATTATTATTTCAGGCGTACTGTTTTAGCCTTTTTTTTAAACTCAATCTATTTACTTCTTAATGTGTGATATTTAAGAATGTGGATATGCATAGAAATAATTTAAAGCCTGAAAGAGTTTAAGCCAGTTTTTGGGTAATGTCCTATATTGCCGTCTGTTTACCAGATTCTTTTGCGTTTAAATCTGATGTGAAAGATTTGGCCCCACACAACGGTCAGTGGACAGGAGAGAAATGTAAACCAATACCTCGTCCTTGATAAATCACTTTTGACAACAGAAGCTGGAGATGGAAACTAGAATTACACCCGTACTGTAGATGATAACACATTAGAGGTTCATGTGAATGGAGGTTGTAGGCTCCCAATGACTAAAAAGTGATTATCTTTCAGATCGGGATATTAACTTTTTAATATGAGGTGAGTGTTCAGTCTAGATTTCCCCATTTAGCACATCAGGGTTTAGATCAATGGCTTCTTTGCTTAGTGTTACTGATATTTAACGGGATTAAGACTTTTGGCACGTCTTATGTTATATCGAAAGCAGATATTTGCTCTGTCTGTCCAGCCTAGCTCACGTAAAATAAATGTTCTTGATAAAGCAAAATAGGTCATGTTGTCATCTCTCATGTCTGTCAGAAATGCAGCGCGGGAAACTCACATGGATGATCTTCACTGCTCGTCTAAACAGCACCACAGGAATTCGCTGTTCTAGAAATGTCATCCCTCAGGTCACCAACAGATTAAAAATAGCCACCGAGTTTGACGGCTGAGTACACTGTATGCCCTAGGGGGACATTCGTCTTGTGTTGTGGCGTTATCAGAGCCATGTTAGGATTGCATTTACTGATTAGTGAAGTATTGGGCATTTCTTTGAGGCACGCGGACACGAAAGGGGAATGGAAAGCTATGATTTTCTGTAAGCTATGATTTCGAAACCTTGACAAAATTTATGTGAGGCTTTTTCATATTGCGATTTCTTTTTCATGAGAAATTCACTTAGAAATCACAAGGTATCTTCATAAGAACTTCATGACACATGTATGAGCATTTAATAACTTATTTATAGAATAGCTCTTGATTAGAACACAGCATGATGCCATTAGACGCTATCTTTAATATGAAAGTATTAAATAAGGAATAAGGCACTTGAGGGTGTGCTGTTGTAAGAAAATAATCGACTATGAGATGTGATGTGGCCTGGTACAGAGCAGATATAATCCTCTTGAAGTTTATTATTTTCCTATTCCTCTTATACCACAGTAATTTGCCAATGATTACAGTTTTCATTTATTAAAGAACAATGCGTCGTAGTTTTTATCCATTTATAGTTACACCATATGTTGTGCAATTCATTCATTCAATCATCTTCAGGAAGCGCTTTAACCTGGTTATTGTTGTGGTAGATCTGAAACCTATCCTTGGAACACTGGGTGCAAGGTGAGAGAATTAACGTTGGATGGAGCACCAGTTCATCACAGGGCG